>JANEHU010002694.1:0-21363 GCA_027563435.1 Nasonovia ribisnigri | reverse complement strand
TAAATAATAATACTATTGTCTAATTTTATTTTTTTTTTACCTGGGCTTTTTTCCATAACGTTTTTATGAAGTGCGCTTAGAAAATTTCCGTTGGTAGTACCTATATGAAATAATTGCAGCTTGAATCCGTGTATTGTATGATTGTTTTAATGAAAAATGTATTCGCTTTCCAGCGATAAATTTGTTAATGACACTATTAAATTGTTCAAAAAAGCACGAATTTATCATTTAAAAAAAAAAAAAAAATTTAAAAAAGTCAATACTTTTCAAGATAATGAGTGAAGTCACTTAAATGGATTACCCAGTATAATTATGTTTATCGCAAACATTTTTTTTTCAATATACTTACAGCTCCTGACAACGCATCATATTTTGATTTATAGCTTCGTTTTCCCCATTGACCGTCAGCTACAACAATGCATAACGGTGTACTATCCGAACCAATATCTCCAGCTTGTAGTGTCAAACGTTTTTCCTCAGCTCCTGCCAATCTCATTTGTTCCCAAGCAGTCTGTTGAATATTTTGACTAACTTGCTCAAAAAGCTTACCATACGTATTGCTTGAAAAACAGGGTACGTCTATAATTGAATACACGGACAAATTTCCGTCGCCACTTCGCCGTAAAACTATTTCGCCTTCGCCGTTTCGACGTGAGGCCACTTCTAAATAAGGCGTATACGTCAACAAATTGTAAAAGCTCCTTTTGGAAAATTGGAGAAAACATTGGGGTAGCGCTAGTACCACTGACATAGATGTCATCAAAATATTTAGCCACTAACAATAGTTCTATAGGAATTATTGTGTACAAAAAAGCCATTCCACTGGATACTTCATGGAGAGGTAAAAAAGGTAAAGCATTAATCATACTGCAATTTATTCTGATATTTTTGTTATTTTTGTAAACAGAACTTAGACCTAGGTGTTGAATTTTTCGCCACATTGACTGGCATAAGTGAAAAAAACATCCTTTAACCTGCACACTATCACCAAATACATGTTTAGTAGCACTTATAGCTCCTATTTCGAAATCCATCACGATATATTTTGGTTTTGGATTGTTTGAAGTTTGAAGACAATTAATAACAACTTGTTGTAAAATAGTGATATACGTACTTTTTAACTTATTAGGCAAAAATGCATACACACACAAGTAGATATTTGATTTTTATACTTTCCTCGTATAACATAAAGTTGTTGGAATATAGTAGTTGAGCATTTGAAAGTTCCATCCATAAACCAAGTTTCCGCGCAAGACAAAATATTTAAAGCGAAATTAGAGGCAAAAATCAAAATTCGCGAATCAGCTTGTTTATTATCAAAAATCAAAAATGGCTTAGGTTCAGCACCCATCGTAGTTTTCCACTCTTCAGGAAGACAAAAATTTGCATTTAACGGTTCATCGGGAAATTTTCTATGTCGGTAATTTCGTATGTTACGTTTTATGGAAGACAAATTTCCCAGTGTTACCGCTGTATCTTCTACAGCCATAAAATATTAAAAAAAAATTAAAAATAATAATATTTATTTAATAAAAAAAATAATCATCTAACCAGAAATATTGTGCATGATGGATGAAACCATCTGACTTGGAGTTTCTCGTGTGTCTAAGGCTCTTTTTTTTATATTATGTTTAATAACAATTATTTCCTCAATTTTATTATTTGAAGTGTGATTATGAGGCACTATATTTGAATAGTTTATATACTAAAATAAAATTAATAATAATACATTACAATACAATAGATACAATAATATAAATTATTACTAATTTAAAACTTACGGGTTTATTTAAATTCGTTGTAATTTTTCCCGGACATTTTAATGTTGTATTTTGTGAACATTTCCACCTAATAGTATTATTATTTTTTCTTAAAATTACATACGAATAATTCTTGTACGGCATTAATTCATTTCCCTTTTCAGTTTTAAAACTTTCCATTATAACAAAAATAAAAATTGAAAATTGTGGACACATGACAATAAGTTGAACGTTGCAGTTGCACTAGGTCGCATGAAACCTATACAATATCTTTATTCATCGTTATCGATATTGTCATTTGTCGTTGTAGATTAGATTAATACTTCCCTACAATTTCATGCAGTACTTATCTAATTTAAGATTGTTTTTTTCATAGTTTAAGAAACCCTGGTTTTTAACGACCGTACCAATATTCCACGTTCAAAACAACCGTACCAATTTTCCGACAATCATTTATTTCAAGTCTACGTAAAATCCAATCTGGCCGTGATACATACTACGCACAGTTGGAAGCGGGGAGAAGTCCAACAAAAAAATAAAAATAATATTTAGACGTCGATAAAAGATTAATTAAAATTGTGAGTAACTATAATAACCTTAGTTTAATATCATTTTTGCGAGGAATTTCTCAGAATATATCTTTGAAATGATCTTTTTATTATATTTAAATATTGACGTATGTTATGCAGGTATCTTATAATGCTTAAAATGATTTATTTTTTATTTATTATTATTATTATTACTATAATAAATTATTGACGAAGATTAAATATTTTTAGTATTATTGAATATTTAAAAATGTGTATTGTAAACATATTTATAAAATTATTGTTATTAACGTTATATGCAGTGTTGAGAATAGATAACGAAAATTTCATCTAGATAAGATACAGATAATTTTATAAAAATTTATCTAGATACAGATAAAGATAAATATATTTTACATTTATCTAGATAAGATAAAGATAATCTAACTTTATCTAGATAATATTGTAGATGAAAATTTTTTAGTATAAATTTCATATAACAAATAACATTTGTTATTTGAATATTATACTAAAAAATGTTTGTACTTACTATGGAACTTCTTTACCTTTGTGAAGTGTGAACATAAAGTAACTTATAATTAATAAGTACCTACAACCTACTACCTATCACATGTCTAATCAATAAACAGTCTTATCTTTTCGTATGGAAAGCTATTTTTAGTGTCTTTCCATAGGTGAATAATTTAAAAACAATTATTGTTGAAATCGTCAACCGTTAATACCCGCATCGTTTATAAATAGGTACTAGTATAGTAATTAGTAGTATTTATAATCAATGATACCATGAATTCAATTTCAATAATATTATATAATATTATTTATATTATTATTTTGTGTGGCGACTGGCGAATTAATCACGTGCGCCTTTATCTTCGGAAACGCAGCGATTAAAAATTAAAATATATCGCCTGGTGTCTAATGTCCTAGTTTATAAGTCTAAAGCCACTTAGGTCTTAGGTTAAAACTCATTATGAATATAATATGTACTGTTGGATAATGTTCTGTCCTCGGCTTTGATAGAACATTTTAGTAAAAAAATTAATATTATTCATGAAAAATGTATACGATTTAAATAAATTTATCTAGATAAATTTATCTAGATAAGAAAATATGTCATCTTAGATAACCAATAGATAAATGGCAAAATAGTAATCTAGATAAGATAATAGATGAGTAATTGTTTATCTAGATAATTATCTAGATAAATTTATCTAGATAAGTCTCAACACTGGTTATATGTAAATACTTATAATGATTAAAATAATATATCAATTAATTACTATTGTAAAATATTTACAAGTTTATGCTTAAGTTAATTTTTTTTAACGGCGAAGTGGCCTCACGTCAAAACGGCGACGGCGAAATGGTTTTACGGCGAAGTGGCGACGGTGAAGTAGCGACGGCGAAGTGGCGACGGCGACTTGTCCTAGATCGGTGAGAATAGCTGAGAACTCGTTAAGTTGGGTGTACCCAATTCCAACTCCAACGCTGGCGGTAACAGTTGCTTTATTCACTTGCACTATGAATGTATTTTCCAGTTTCTTCTGATTCAATTTTGGTAGTTATATGTGACACATTGAGCATTTAAATAACCATGTACAGTAATATCCATTAAGAATCTCCTTAACTAACTTTGAGTTCATAAAAGAGCAACCAAATCCACCATCGTGAATATAATTTTTTATTTGTTGAAAAATATAAAATTCATCAATAATTTTACGATCAGTACTGCAATAATGTAAAAAAAAAATTAAAATTATAAAATTATAATTTTTATTATACCTTATAAAAATAATATTAAACATAGGTACCCATTGTTAATAAGGTTCAAATCTGTTTCAACATTGCTTGAAATACTTTCATGCAATAAATTTGGCAAAATTGGTGATCTAATTTGGTGTATAATTATAAGAACAAATTATTAATCATACAATTAATTAATATACAATAAACAGTAAAGAGTAGATTATATAAATTCATGCAAATTAGTAGATCATTATCAACCGATTGGAAAACATCTCTATAATTTATTGTACCAATGTCTGCATGTTTTATGATAGTATGCTTATGAATATCATTTACAAGTCTACTAATACACAGACCATTAGGCAAATTTCTTAACACTTAAGTAGTTAATAGTTAAGTTAAATCTATAATAGGGGTCGGCAACGTTTTAAACTAAACAGGATTTTTATTATAAGAGAATTATTATTTATTACAATTTGAATTATAAAATTTGAATTTTAAATACCATAATAAATATTTAGTTGGCCATAGAAAAAAAGTGTCAAGAGCCGCGGATTGACAACGCCTGGTCTATAAAATTAAACATTTTTATATTTATTTAGTAATAACCAACTTATTTTGTTGTCCGAATAGCAGGTAATGGGCTATAACTACTCTGTTCATAGGTCTATGCCTCATTCTCTACGATTCCATTTGATATATTGTAGTGGACCTCATCGTTTACTATGACATCGGAGCTTGAAATTGACGATAAAAGGCATAAAATAATGGCTTAAAATGAATCTAATTGTTTTTAAAATGATATTGCGTATAGTAAATAAATCCGCCACTGGTCCCCGTTCAGAATTGTTTTTATAAAAGACTAAAAGAGAATATTTAGGATTATTTTAATTTAATAATTGAACGGATAGAGCCCAAAATATTATTATTTTATTTTACTATAAACGTTCAAACAGACAATGAAAGTACCTATTTAAATTTCTAATATATATACAATATACATATACCCAGTTTATTTTTTTGTAACGTTGTAGTATAAGAGAACTTGAGATTTTTTTTTTTAGATGACCGTTTCCGTTTTTGTTTATTTTATTTATTTGCCATTGTCAAAAAAATGGTAAATAATGATTAAAAACACAAAATTCACAAAAATAATTTGAACACGACACAGAGATCCCGAAAAAATTATGTGTTTGCATCGAATTACCCAGGAGGAATGGTTGTGACGGTTGTGTAATGTGTTTCATAAGTAAATCGAAAATAAACTTAAAAAACTTACAAAAAAAATTAACACACAACAAAAAAGATAGGTATTAATTAATAATAAAAAATCTAATACATACAATATATACATCGATAGTTAATATTTTATCAAAATTAAAAGAATAGTTGATGTTTAAAATTAATAAATATAATGGTTACGATTAAATACAATTTCATCGTTTTGTTTTAGACTATTACCAACATGTCTTCGAATCAAACTTGTTCGAAGTCTTCTTCTCAAACATATTGGAAATATCGTACACAGACATCAAAGAATTCTCAAAAATCGGTAGACAGATGTCTGTGGGATTACACTTACAGCAGATTTCCAACTGTGCCTAAACATTGTGTATAGACTATAGAGTATAATAATTATTTTTAATAATAAATTATAATAATACCTACCTAAAATTATTGAACTTAAAAAAAAAAAAATTAATAATTATTAATATCAATTAGTATATAAAATATATTTAGGTATAGGTACATTTTTGAGTCACTTATTTAAGTTTTTAGAGCATTTTAGTGTTTTTAGAGAATTTAACACTAATATCTTGTTTTAAGTTTTGAATTATGAGTTTTACTTGGAAAAATAACTTTGTTTCGTGATGAGTTCGATGAAAAATAAAAAAATTATTATTATTTTTTTGTAGGATAAAGGTACGCGTAAGAGTTGAAATTGTGCAGTCTTCATAAAATTATTTTAAATTTAAAAATAAAATATTTTTTGATACAATATTTGTGTAAGTTAAATTAAATGGAGTGCATATTATTATGTGTGCATTATTTTGCATATTTATGGCATAGAAGCAACAGCTTTAGTTATGACATATATACCATTATATAGTTAGTACTTATAAAACAATCACGTGATTAAAACAATTGCTGCAAAATAGTTATAAGCAATTTGTTTATTAAATAATATTTAAAATTTTTACAATCATGTAGGTGCCTAATATTACGTTTAATAGCTGATTAATGATTATTGACAATTTTAATAAAATAAAACATATCAATAATGGTACTTGTTATATTATGGGAGATACTTAACATGTTATTCCCATTAGGCATGGAAACAATTATTTAAACAAAACTTAACTACCAAAAACTTCTACTTTTGTTTAGACACCTACAACTCCCTGGTTGTAGAGACTGGAACCTTTTGAATTTATCAGAATCGGTTCTGGTAGGTACTAGTTCTCCAAAAATAAAATAACTACTACGGTTTGGTTCTGGTTTTAATTTAAAAAAAAATAAAGGTATCAATTCTAGTTAATTTCGTTACTGGTCCCAGATAATTTAGGTAACGAAAAGTATAATCATTTTAAATACCTATCCTGAATGTGGGTTTTGTATAGGTCTATATGAATAGTATGAGAAATATTAAAAAACACATATTATGTTCATTGTTCATACATAGTTTATACACAATATAGTACTACAATACTTACCATTAAATTATCATGAATAAAATTATTTTCTTTTTAAACCTTAAAGAACCTATATATAATTTAAGAATTCAAGTTCGGTTCCGGTACTTAATTTAACAAAATAAAGGTTTTGGTTCTTAATATTTTAAGGGTTCTGGTTTCAGAAACGGTTCTTTTAGGTTCAGTTCCAGGCCCTGTCTACAATTACGTGATATATAGTAATCGTCAAAAAATCTATGTATACAATATACTTCTATATGTAGTTAATATTTTACCAAAATTAAAGAAAGTTTATGTTTAAAACTAATAAACATAATTGTCACGGTTGAATACGATTTCATCATTTTTTTTTAGACCATCAGCGACATGCCGACATGTATCAGAAATCTCAGTCACCTTGGAAATATCGTATACTGACTTTGAAGGATCCTCAAAACGCGGTGGACAAATGTCAGTGGAATCACACATACTGCAGAGATCCAACTGTGCCTTAACATTGTGTATAGAGTATAAGAACTTTTTTATAAAATATATTATATTAATTAAAAATTAAAATAATTCCTAAATTTGAAAAACAATTTAAAAAAACAAATTAATTTTAGGTATTACAAACACAATTTGCGGCGTCTCCGTTAAATTGAAGTAAGCATTTAATTAAAAATTAAGAAAATAATATATGTGATGATTATATATAAACCATTCGCTTTCTAATGTTATTTGAACGATTCATTTTGACAGCTAATTAGTAAGTTGAAGTTACATATTGATCGCGTTCATTTAGTGGGTACCAACTGTTAAAAATGCCGAAACCGCCCTTTAACCATCATAAGGGATTTTTTTCGTGGGCGTTTGTAAATTTTGGTTTTATTTAACAGATACTAAATAGTTTTCCTATTTCTAAAATGGGTTTAGTAATTTCTATCCGGAATATTTCAGTTTCTAAAATGGGTATACTAAATATCTAGTGTCTAAGTGAATTCTAGTCGTCCAATTTAGGCCATAATATATTATTATATTATATTATATTAAAAGGTATACTATTTTTTTAATTTTTGTTCGTCGAACGTGCGTGGCTGATAGAGACGAGATGAGTTGTAAAAATATTAATTATGAAGTTGTTATTTTCTTTCTTTAGTTACTCTTTTAAAAAACATTAATAATAAATAATAATAAACGTGGTAGTTATTATGAATTACATTTCAAAATATAATAATGTATTGTATTATAATATGTCACGTAGGTTGTAGGTACCTATGTAATAAATGTAGTTCTATTTAACATAATGTGACTTGGGAGTTGGGGAATATTTTATGTATTTTGATTTTTTATCTTTCGTATATATCCGTTTAATCCAGCGGTATAAATAATTTGGAATTTAATATAATATATGTATAATATAATTTATTGTTTTTATTATAAATTATATTAGTTTCCTTAAATACTTTAATGTGTATTTCGTTTGTTATTAAATACAATTATCTAAAAATCTAAGTCAAATTTTGAACGGAATGATAGAAAAATAAATACATTTTACAAACACGATATTACGGTGCCACTGTTACATGTTTAATTTAACTTATTGAAATGAAAATGAAGAAAATAACATGTGTTGATTATATTAGTCATTCTCTTTCTAATGTAATGATTAATGAACGATAGATTTGAACTAATTAGTAAGTCGAAATTAAATCTTGATTGCGTTTATTTCGTGGTTATTAGTTACCCTTTAAAAACACAGAAATTTTAGGATTTTGTTCATGGGCGATTGTATATTTCACCCACAATAAACAGGAAATAAAAATTGTTATGGAAATTGCATCATTTTTTGATTTCTAAATTGGGTATATAAAATATCTAGTATCGTAGTGACCTTGATTTATTTATTTATTCATCGACATCTATTTTAAACACTGTTGTACATTTATTGGTGTAAAATCCGTAAGCTTAAATTTGTGTATTATTATAATTATAATTTACTTTATAGATGATTAAATTAACAAAAAGTTTTCTCGTTCGTTAGGCGTAATTTACATTTGACATTTATGCTAGTAATAGGAATTTTTTTCTTGAAATTCATTATTAATTCTAGTGTACCTACATTTTTTACTATCTATTATTTATTTATGTTTTTATGTTTGAGTCCATATAGTATTTTTATATAACGTTATATTCATATATAAATAATGAGCTTATAAAAAAAATATGTTCTGATATTCTGAAACAGTTAGTCTTGTTTTTTGAATGGCTCAATAAATGGTGGAAAGCTGTTGTCCGACACACAGTCGAGAAAAAAGTGTAAATACCAATAATTATTTACGTGGCTAAACATGTATAATACGATGACTAAATCATATGTCTGATTTGAAAATGTTTATTTTGTGTCGGTACATATGCGGTCGGCAAGGCTATGACCATTGACCAAGTTACTAATATTCCTGCATACGCTTCCTCCAAGACAACTTTAAATAGGTTTAATAAAAGTTCACATTTGGTAATAGTTACACGAGATCAAAATTCTAAAAAAGAAATAATTGTACACGATCACATTTTACAATTTGGTAACAATTACCAACTTTTATTATTTGATTAAGATGTTGAAAAGAGGATTATTACATTTCAAGTAGCGCTCAAAGAGAATTCACATCTATACTTATAGACATATATTTTTTAATAGAATAAGTTTTAAAAGCTTGCGAATTTACGTATTTCTGAAACTTTTATCGGTGGTGGCTCTTTAGGAATTTACAAACAAGGATGAGCAGTATCTTCGATACAATTATATGTAGTATCAAGTATCTTGTATCCGATACATTTTTAGTCAATGTATCAAATATTTTATAAAATAATTTTATCAAAAGAGTCTCGATACATCAATGTGATACTTTGAAAAATTAATTGTTTACGATTATTTTCATTCGCCTACCTAGTAGTGATATCTACTAACTACGACCGTTTGACTATATTTTAGTATAATATTAAGTATAAAAGGCGCGGAAAATTACCATAATTTAGTTGCAGTATTAATTAATTTAAAATTATCAATAATTCTGATTTTTACTATTAAAATTATATAATTATTATATAATTAATTTTATTTTGCTAATATAAAAACAAATAAGTTACAGGTATTCCTGACACTTTTATCGTTGGTGGCTCCCTAAAAACCTACAAACAGTGTTTGAACATTTTTCAGATCTGAGGTAAACTATACAATTTGTAGGCTGCAAAAAATATATGGAAGCCATTTGAGTTGCACTTCAGAGGATTATAATACAGGTATGTATTTAAATGTATTAAAGGGGATCTTTTACAAGACTGCTTCCACCAAAAAATGAATTATTGTTGATTTTTATACGATACTATACCTACTTTATTATTATGATATTATTTTATATTAAGGTATAAATTATGGGCGTATGACATATATTAAAATAATACGATAAAATATATTTTTGTTTCTTGTACAGAATATATGCCTATTACAGTATTATCCATATACTTATCTAGAAACCTAAGTCCAATTCTTATCTGATTGTTAGACACGCTCACTAAAGAATATAACTATATAATACTATGTATTCAAACAACGCTATACAATTATTTAAAGGCTGAAAAACTGTTATGTCTATTGTCTAATATATGATTCATCTATTTACAGTTCTAATATAATATATTGATATATTGGTATTAAGTATATCTTGTAACTAATTAGTAATTTACCATAACACTATCACTGTACGTCTGTACACAATATGTATAACCGTAGTTAGTCGATGATTACATTCAAACTAATATTTCGTGTAAACATTAAAAAAAATATCTCGATATACGATTACAATACTAATAGCCTATATATACTATTTAGGCATTGGTTATCTACAGATACACAAGCATTAAGGTGGGAACAGACTATTGTCACATCACGTGAGCTCACGTGCTGTCACGTGTTATCACGTCACGGGAAAAAAGTGTGGGATATAGATTTATACAGTATTTTAATGTATCAGCGCCACACTTATGTCACCTCACGCGTGTCACGTCACATTTCCTAGCTCACGCGTGATAGCACGTTTTTATTTTCTAACATCACACACATTTTCGACTCACGTGTCATCACGCATTTGGTCTATTTGGAAAAATATATATAAAATATTAAAATATTAATTTAAATATTAAAAGGTGTAGGTAATGGAGGAATATTAGTTTATTATTTATTTATAATTGGTTGATACTATATAAATTATTATGTTTGTATATTATTTATGTGACTACAAATGTATGTACCTATGTTTGGAGGTATGATATATTGGTATAGTAGTTTGAAGTATAATTTTTTAGGTGTGGGTAAATGGAGGTATATTATATATAATGACTATATATTAAGTGATAGACATTGATTAGAGGGAATGGAAGGGGAGGGGTATGGTATGGTATGATGTATATGGTTATGCATATAATGTCAATGTGTAATGATATCCCAACATACTACCTATAATGATGTCTTGGATAACTATATAGTTATTACCATGCTAAGATATATTTAATGAAAGTAAGAAAGTCCTTGTCAAACAGACTATTAGTTAATAATTTATCATGTTTATGTTATATTGTTGCTATTCTTTTTTTTCAAACTATGTATAATAATTAATAATATACACATATCATAATTATTATATGTACCTATATGAAATGTTAACCGACGTACCTCCTTTAATAATGTCTTGGATAACTAAGGTATGAATGTATTGAAAGGAATTATTTCTAAGGGGTTGTCAGGATTAGCCGGATTAGGTACTAATACTAAAAGAAATAAATAGGAACTCAGGTATCACGATTGATTTATTGATTGCACACAAAGTTAACGTCGCCGGAGCGAAAAGTGGTTTTACACAACTTACATATCTATACAAAAGAAGGGTAAACGGCGGTTCAACCGTGAGCACATACGTCGTGCTCAGCGGTATCGGCGAAACAGAAAGCGATACGGCGGCGGAGACTGTGCCAACGGTTCGACCGGACAGTGTTGCCTAAGCGCTCAAAAAAAAGATCGCTAACAATCGGCCTTCCTACTTACGGTCCGTCCCCGGGCCGTTTACAAAATTGAAATCTATAAACCGCAAAAAAATAAATAAAATTACAGCAAAAATTCGAAACATTACTCGTGGCGCGAGCGATCGGATCTTACGTCGACATCGACGGCGAAGACCAATAATATTAATACAAACAAAATAAACATCGCGTTGGCGATTATAAAACACAAATATTAATAATAATAATAATCATTAGAACGAATACACTTCAAATAGTACGCACCGACATTGATGGCGAACAATACTAAAAAAAAAATGATTGAAATGACAAATATAAAATTTTTTTTTTTTACAATAAAAAAAACATTGATGGCTTAAGGTCGGCCGAGCTCGTAGTCGTCGAGTCGCGCGGGTAACTTACGATTTCTGATGGACTGACGAAGTTGGACCTCAGACTGGATCTCGACATTGGGCGGGTCCTGGCTGTTGACTTCTTCGCTGGATTCGTCCCGGTCGTTGACCTCGTCACCGCTCTCGTTACCGGATTGATCCTGGTCGTTGACCTCGTCGTCGAATTCGCGTAGAATACGCCACGACTTCAGTTGCGAAACGTGCGCGGTGGTCGCATACGTCTCATGTCCGTCCGACCCTAGTTCAGCGACGCGGTACGTATCGCTGGGGAGTACTTCTATTACTTGCAGCGGTTTTTCTCGGTATTTGGCTTGTAATTTCGTCGGCTGGCCCGCCGTTGGTTGTTTCAACATGACCACCACCTCCCCGACGTCAAACCGAATTCCATCGAAGTGTTTCCGGTCATGTTGAGTTTTCATTTTGGCCTGTTCGAGAATTATCTGGTCCCTCACTTCCGCTTGAACGTCTTCGGGTGGGGTACTTTCGTCCTTGGTACGGCTCAACGCGGACAGCGCACCGGATCGGAAGCGCGGCTGGTAGCCGTGAAGGACTTCGTAGGGCTTCCTCAACGTTGTCTTATTCACGGCTGTGTTCATCATTCGTTCGACGTCCTTTACTTTGGTATCCCAGCAACGCTGATCCGTGGTCGACAAGCTGAGGAGAGGAATAATTGTCCTATTCGCTCTCTCGACCTGACCGTTGGCTTGGGGGTGTCGGGTGGAATTCAATGTATGCGCGATTTCGCGGTCGATGCAAAACTGGCCGAACGTTCGTGAGGTGAAGCAGGTACCCCTATCGGAAATAATCCGGTCCGGTATGCCTCGTTCGTCGCAAAACTTCTTCAGCAGGCGTATCACGCCGGCGGCGTCGGTGGTTGAGCATGGGTAGAGGTGGACATACTTGGTGAGATTGTCCGCCACTACTAACAAATACTTATTGTTCGCCGTGGACGTCTCAAACGGCCCCAGGTGGTCGACGTGTATAATCCGGCGCATACTAGTTGCCTCCCAAAATATACGAATTGCCTCCCGTCCTTATCGTAAATAAAAAAGGTTAATTTACACTAGTTGCCTCCGATGATCAGGTAGTTCATAATTATATACGAGTTGCCTCCCAAAAATTTTCACACTAATTGCCTCCCATATAAAATTAAGTAGTGGTTCATAAACTTCACCAAAAAGTTCCACATAAATAGATAATATCGAATAATGTTATAATAGTTTTTGGTAATGTTTATTCGTTATTAAAAATATCAGACTTGGTTAAAAACAATAATAATTTAAAAATAATCAATACAAATAAAACATATTTTACTACTTATTAAAAATATATATTGTAGTTAAAAAACATCAGTCAAATGATAAATCAATAAGTTAAACAAAATAGGAAGTAGTACCTATTATTAGTCAATAAAATAAATGTATCGTAATAATATTATAATATAATATGCATATAATGGTAAAAAATTATTTATAACATTGCTTTGGCTTGTATTTTTTAGCCAATATTTGTAAGTACTCAAAATTTGATATTTTTTTTTCATTTAGCTTTTTTATTTGGGTATCAATGAAAATTTTTTTGTTTCTAATTTGTAATCGTCCATGTAGTTTAGGCTTATGAGAACTTTGCATTAAAATTACAGTCTCAGTCTGAATTAATTTTAAAATGTCAATAAATTTGAATATATTAGGATGTGGAGACTCAAAATAACTATTAAATTTGCTATGGAAGAATTCGCATGCATTGGTTGTGCGATGAATGCTGGAACTTTTTTCTGCCCATATATGAGGTGGAAAAATTGAATCCTCTGATATATATGTATCTACTAAATAGTCTGAAAATTGAGTTATTTTATCATCTAAAGGCTGTAAGGCTGCTAGTTCCATTGAAAACATATCTCCAACTTCCGCTGGGTTCAAAAATGATAAGCCAATATGTACGTTAAATATTGTCTTATCGAATCGTCATTAGAGTATTGCGAAGCTAATCCAAGTGACTGAATTTTACGCCACCAAGCTTGTGTCCGTATAATCTGGAATGGACGACGTCCTGGCGGTATCGGGTGCAACATTCCGGGCCTCTTGCCGGAAGGGCGCTTGTGTGTGAGACAGTCAATGCACATAGCGATGTGTTGGCGTACGTAACGGCGAAGACACGAAAACCAGTAGTCGGCGGTGATCCGTGCCACGGTTCTATCGACGGCGAAATGACCTCCGTGGTCATGAGCTTCGATAACGATACCTTTTCTCATCGATTTCGGGAATCACCAGCAGCGCGCGTCCCTTATATCGACGATATAAAACACCCGAGGACAACTCGTAATTTTCGACCTCGTTCTCCTCTTGCTTGGTGAGTTTAGTGTTGACTTCGAGTAGTTCGATCAACCTACGTGATTGTTCGTCAGCTTGCTGCATAAAACGAACTCGCTCTTCCTTTGACAGGGCGACGCATACTTCGAGTCACTCGGTCAGTTCCGCGTCGACGGATTTCGACTCAGTCTCGTCGTGGGTCGCTCGAGATAGGGCATCGACGTATGCCATGCGCGTTCCCGGGCGATATCTTATTTCGAAGTCGTATTCGTGGAGCACCTCGTACCAGCGGGCTATTTGCGGCTTAACTGTTTTATGTAGGTTCAGGTAGACCAATGCCTGACAGTCAGTGAACACGACGAATTTGACACCCAGCAGAAACTGGCGTAGACGGTTGAGGGTCCAAATTATTGCGTATAATTCTAGGCGGGACGAGTGATACTTCGACTCGGCGGAAGTCGTGCTTTTACTCACCGCGTATACCATATGCAACGACGTTGCGGTGTTGCCTTGTAACAATATGCCGGACAGCGCGCGGCTGCTGGCGTCCGTATGTACTTGAGTGAATTTTTCGACGGTAGTATGATGTCGTCCAGATACGTACTCAGAATTCCGTCCTTTTTCAAATTTTCGAATACGATTCCCATCATCTTCTGGAACGTACCCGGCGCACCCTTCAACCCAAAAGGCATGCGCTCGAACTTGGCGGTCGACTCTTCGGTGACGAACGCTGTTTTGTCCTTGGCCGCGGGAGTAAGCGGCACTTGCAGAAATCCATTGGATAAATCCAGGACTGTGAAAATCACGCCGTGAGACAGTGCACCGAGCTGCGAATCCACGTCGGGCATCGGGTATGGCTGGTTCATGGTTTGTTGGTTCAGACGTCGGTAATCCACACATAGTCGCTCTCACCCGACGACTTGCTGACTAGGAGCACTGGGCTGGCGTACTGAGAGGTCGAGTCGCTCACGATGACTGCTTCCTTCCAGTCTCGGATCGTGTCGGCAATCAAGCGGCGGTCGGAGGGCGACGTTCGGTATGCTTTGAGATTAACCGGAGTACTATCAGGAATTTCCGTAATGTCCATCGAAATCACATTCGTACAGCCGAGCTCCTTAATATTTTTCGCGAAGGCGTCGCGATATTCGTTTAATAGTTCGATTAACGATGCACGTTGAACCTCCGTCACGTTGGCGTCGATCACAATGTCGTCGACTGTGATGGGTTCCTTCACGGGCGGCTGTTGTTCGGTTTCCGCGACCGCCGGCGACATACGTCTCGTTGAGAGCGTCGACCGACACGCGGCTGTTCGATTCGAAAACAATTTCGCCTGCTTGCTTCGAATAATTTACGTGCGGCAGGTCGAGCCACGTTCGGCCAACCAACACGTCAACAGGTATCGCATTGTCAGGCACAACCTTCAATACGTGGTCAGCTCCCAACACTTCGTCGATGGTGACGTCAGCGTAGCCTTCGCCGATAGTCGTCGCGCTAGGCTGATCGGCATTTCCTACCGTGTACAGTGGGCACACGGCGTCGCGTACGCCAATACCGCACTCGCGGGCTATCGATAACCGTATTAACACCGCGGAGCTGCCCGAGTCGATCAGGCTGGACACGGCGTGCTCGTTAACCAACACAGTTTTGGAAAACGGATTTTTCGGCTTCGTGCTCGTGTCGACACGGTACGCATGGTCGGCGGCAGACGTACCCTCAGACCAGTCAGCTACTTCCGGACATCGTCCGCGTGAGTGCTGATTGGAGCTGCAGTTAGAGCACTTCATTGGTCGTCGTGGTTTCGGGCAATCCCTACTGATGTGTCCCGTGCCACGGCAATTGTAACAACAAATCGTCGAGCGGTCCCTCGACGAGTCCGTTTTCGATTCAGGCTCGGACGTCAACGACCTAGCGACCGTGCTGGGCGTCATTTTCGGCAGAACAGCGGGTGCGACGCTGGTCGATTTGGCACTCGGCTGTTCGGTGGTGAACCTCTGTTTATGTGGTTTGGTAGACGTCAGCCAAACGGCCTCGAATTTTTCTTTCCTCTTGGCGCGCATACGTTCCCAATCTCGAATATCCGATAAGAGATCGTCGCGGTTGAAATGAGTACGACCGTAGACCCAGTCGGTAAGGGGTTGAGACCTGAGTCCCTCGATGACGTATTCCCGCGTATCTGCGAACGTCAAGTCTAGCGCGTGGCACATCCCGAGTTTCGCGTAGAAATAGTCGATGGTTAGCTCGTTCGGCTCTTGAGTTCGGGCTTCGAGTTCGCGCCACAGATCGGCTTTGCGCAACGGGCGCACGAACGTGGTTCTGAACCTCTGGACGAAGGTATCCCAATCCCGGAACTCTTCCAGCAGGTACCAACTCCGCGCGGCCTGCGTGACGTGCGATCGGACGTATTTCAACCGCATTGGTTGACCTGAGCCGTCCCGTCCACGGAGCTGATCCAATCGGGCGCACACTAGTTGCTTCCCGAAGTCAAAAAGGCCCATAATTTGTATACGAATTGCCTCCCGACTATATACGAGTTGCCTCCCGACGTACCGTAAATTTTATCATAAGCGAAAAGGGTCTAGTACTAGTTGCCTCCCATTAGTCAGGTAATAAATATAAAAGTGGTTCCAAACATTTTCAAACATCATGAAAACATCAAAAATAGATTGTAATTTTAATCCAAACATAATTTATATTGATTTTGAAAAAGCCATACACAGTTCTATAACATGTATATGGCCAAATATTTCTATAAGAGGTTGTCGATTTCATCTTGGGCAAGCTTGGTGGCGTAAAATTCAGTCACTTGGATTAGCTTCGCAATACTCTAATGACGATTCGATAAGACAATATTTAACGTACATATTGGCTTATCATTTTTGAACCCAGCGGAAGTTGGAGATATGTTTTCAATGGAACTAGCAGCCTTACAGCCTTTAGATGATAAAATAACTCAATTTTCAGACTATTTAGTAGATACATATATATCAGAGGATTCAATTTTTCCACCTCATATATGGGCAGAAAAAAGTTCCAGCATTCATCGCACAACCAATGCATGCGAATTCTTCCATAGCAAATTTAATAGTTATTTTGAGTCTCCACATCCTAATATATTCAAATTTATTGACATTTTAAAATTAATTCAGACTGAGACTGTAATTTTAATGCAAAGTTCTCATAAGCCTAAACTACATGGACGATTACAAATTAGAAACAAAAAAATTTTCATTGATACCCAAATAAAAAAGCTAAATGAAAAAAAAATATCAAATTTTGAGTACTTACAAATATTGGCTAAAAAATACAAGCCAAAGCAATGTTATAAATAATTTTTTACCATTATATGCATATTATATTATAATATTATTACGATACATTTATTTTATTGACTAATAATAGGTACTACTTCCTATTTTGTTTAACTTATTGATTTATCATTTGACTGATGTTTTTTAACTACAATATATATTTTTAATAAGTAGTAAAATATGTTTTATTTGTATTGATTATTTTTAAATTATTATTGTTTTTAACCAAGTCTGATATTTTTAATAACGAATAAACATTACCAAAAACTATTATAACATTATTCGATATTATCTATTTATGTGGAACTTTTTGGTGAAGTTTATGAACCACTACTTAATTTTATATGGGAGGCAATTAGTGTGAAAATTTTTGGGAGGCAACTCGTATATAATTATGAACTACCTGATCATCGGAGGCAACTAGTGTAAATTAACCTTTTTTTATTTACGATAAGGACGGGAGGCAATTCGTATATTTTGGGAGGCAACTAGTCTGCCCAACAGACATTTTCGGGAATTGCCGGGCATGGTCGAGCACGTATGCGAATTATAGGCTGAGCGGGGTAGTCGGATTCATCGGATTTACATGTGAAAGATGGGAGGGGGTGGATCCGGTCGGTTACGTACGTGATGTTAGGTGGGATAGATATCCATGCGATAGATGTGAGAAGGGGAGGAGGTGAAGGTATGTATGTGATAGATATGGATGTGATGGGAGTGGCACGGCACGGCAGGGCACGTTCGTGATATAATACAACGGGGTTTGCAGGCTGTGAGTGATATGCATTGATGGTAGGGCAGGAGGTACGGTCGGGTACGTAAGTGATAGACATTGACGGAAGGGGAAGGGGTTAGGATATGAGGGGGAGGGGTAAGGTCGTGTACGTAAGTGATAGACATGGATGAGAGGGGTGGAGCGGGGGAGGTCGGGCACGTCCATGATAGAGATCGATGGGATGGGGAGGGGAACTGATAAGAGGGGGGATGGGTAAGGATGGATGGTCAGGTCTAACCTAACCTAACCTGGTCAGGGTACGGCCGGGCATGTATGGTCTGATTATTAAATATATTTTATTTTATTTTATTTACAAATATATATAACAGTATAGACGTTGGAGGGGGCATATACATTGTTATGAGGGGGAGGGTGAGGCCGGGTATAGATAAGATGGGGAAGGCCGGGCATGGATAGGAAGGGGGCAAGGACGGGTATGGATATGAGGGGGGATGCCGGGTATAGATAGGATGGGGAAGGCCGGTCATGGATAGGAGGGGTACGGTCGGGCACGTCCGTGATAGCATAGCGCTATAGGGCGGGCGGGGTAATGGGATTTGTGGGATTTGCGGGGGATACAGAAGGAACTAAAACACTTGTAAATTGTACTTATCTCATACTAAAGTTTCTTTTATAAGCATATAGATTTAAAAGTTTTGTGTATTATTTCGTAGATATAGTTACTGAAAACTTGTTTTATATAAGTTTTATCATGTTGTACAATGTACGATATAGGTACCTTCATTATCGGATATCCTTGTTCGCCTAATTATCGAATAAGAACGATCGCAGTGTGATTGTATCAGACATTCGTAACATGCGTACCGTTACACTACATAATACTTTCGTCTGCATTTTCTTTAGTTTAGTTGTTTTAATCAGTATAAGTAACAAAAATGTAGTTTACGACAAGCAATAAGGAACAAACGGTTGTAGACAATGGACTTATGTATATATTGACTTATACTTCTTCTCAAAATGTTGAACAGTGACCATGTTCAAAATAAAAATGTAGGCACAGCCGAAATATTTATTCAAGATAGAAAAATTATTAAGATACATGGTATGTTGCAAACATTAATTTTATTTTTATAAAATATGTAAAATATAATTAATATTAAATAACATTAACAAACCTATAAAAAATTAACTGTTTTCGCAATATTCAATTTTTATTTTATACTATATTTTCGTATGACTATACGTATAATTTTATAGATGCATATAATCACAAACAATGTACAACTATTGTAAAACAAGATATAACTGCAGCATGTAAGCTTGTGACATTCAAAGACATAAGTACTTATACGTAAACCCTAGTTTTGACGACTAGATGGTTTTGTAAACATCGGCTTTACATCATTCCGCGGTGTGGGTGGGACACTCGCAGTCCGAGGCATATTTCTGGCTTTGTAATTCTTATCCCAATCTGACTGACATTTGTCTAACGCTTTCTGAAGGTCCTGTAATGATGGCTTGTGTTTTTTCGAAGAAGATGACATGTTGGTAGTCTAAAACAAAACAATGAGATAATAACAATATTATTTATTTCTATATGAAACTTCAACATAATGAGGAAAAAATATTAATATTATTGATGTACCTATACATTAATACAATATGAATATTTTTTCGTGATTTTATTGGAATAATAATTTTTTTTATTGCGTAACGGGAATAACTTTAAAAAATCAATTCCATAATATCCATAATATATCACGTTACCGTTTCGACTACAAGATATAAACGCCGAAGATATAAAAAAATAAATATCATTTCTACCAATATATTAGTATATAGGTATTTATACTTATGGTATATATAATATTTCAAAATACTGAAAATCGTCGATACTCGCAGAGATTATATTATCTGTATAATACACTTAAAATAAAATAAAGAATTTATAATAAAGAATTTTTTTGAAACAAAATATTTGTTAAATTTAGTGGTATAAATCAAGTTCAGCGCCCACGAGAATTTTTCAATTTATTTTTTCGAAAACCTATGTATTACAAACAGTTGAGAACGATGGTACAAAAATTAATTGCCGAAAATCATTAGTTTTTATGGAATAGCCTTACGAAGTTCACGATTTTCGGTGTTTAACGCACGAGAAAAACGCTTGTATTTTAACTTGCTTATAAAGAACTTTTTTGAAACCTAGCGGTAAATAAACGTTTTAAAAATTATGATGCAAAAATAATTCTGAAAACCACCTATGGTGGTTTTACATAACAAATAAAGGGAATGAGGGGTGTATTGGATTTTAATTATCGTCTGAGCGAGCCGGCTATATGAAAATACCAATGAGCTAGGTATAACTTTAAAATAAGACTGACCGCCAAATTCAGTCTTGACCGAGGTTTGCAGCATGCTTAATTACATAGGTACATTCTGAATTGGTTCCTAAGAATTTACTATTAAACTAGCTCTCTGACTTTTTATTTCAAATAAAATATTTATAAGTAATTATTTTTTTCTTAAAATATTATTAATAGTTTAAAGTTAGATGTTATTTCCTAGAGTAGTTGACGTCAACCCAGATAAATAGTTTTTCATCTAGATAAAGATAAAGATAATATACCAAAAATCTATTTATATAAACATAAAATAAACATAACTTAAATTACCTATATAATAGATAAAAGATAATCATAATTAATTTACATAGTTTTATATCTGAATAAAATAATAGGTACCTACATGGCTGTTGTGGACTTGTGGTCATCAAATATAAAAACAAAATTAAAGTAGAGTGTAGAAAAAAAGACTAAACA
>JANEHU010002692.1:0-27326 GCA_027563435.1 Nasonovia ribisnigri | reverse complement strand
ATGAATGAGGAACTGTTATCTCATTACCATAAACTAATTGGTATGGTTGAAATTTGGTTGCAGTATGTACTGTTGAATAATGACAAAACATCGCGAATGGAACATAAGTGTCCCAGTTTTGAGGATCTTTGTCAACGAAACTGCGTAAGTAGTCTCCTAATGTTCTGTGGCTACGCTCTAAAGACCCATTACTTTGTGGATGGTATGGAGTGGTCGAAGTTTGTTTGATCTTAAGAAGTTGACATACTTCTTTGAATACATGACTCAGGAATTCCGTGCCACAGTCTGTGACAAGACTTTTCGGAAGTCCATGTAAGCACACAAATTGGGTTACAAAATGGTATGCTACAGTGTTTGCTTCATGGTTTATCATGGGTACTGCCCATGCGAATTTAGAAAGGTCATCTTGAAGAGTTAAGATGAATATATTCCCTTTATGAGATTTAGGAAATGGTCCTACAATATCCATGAAGATTTTCTCAAAGGGTCTGGAAGAGGTTGTGGTTATAACCATCGGTTCCTTTACTGATCGATTTGGTATTTTCTGACGTTGGCAAGTTTCACAGGAAAGGATATATGCTTTGATCATCTGTCTCATCCCCTTCCAATGATGCTGCTGCAATATTCTTTGATATGTCCGATTTATTCCTTGATGTCCCCCCAAAGGAGTCTCGTGGAATTCTCTAATGATTCGTAACTGGTCTTCTTTCGATAACTGTTCTTGTGTTACGATTTTTATTTCTATTTCCGAATTTCGGAACGTGTAGTAGAGCATGCTCCGGACGGTTTCCCATTTGATACCGTCTCGATCTATCACTAAACGCGGACAAGCGAGTCGAGTTACTTTCCGCTCGTGGCAAATTTTCTTGAGATTCTGTAGACTCTGAAAAATATCTTCGCAGGTCGGTTTTTGCCAGAACTTTTCTTTAGTAATGAGGTAGAATATGTTTCTGTCTGTTATCTCTAGGGATGCTACCTCGGTAACCTTTTTCTGTAGTCTACGTAGCTGTGCCAGGTTGCCAAATTTTCTTCTTATTTGTACAGCTATTCCGTGTGTCATCTCGAAATCCGCCGAAACGCAACATGCCAGGGAAATGCTAGGATCCATTTCAAATATATTTCCTGATACTTCGCTAATTTTTTTAGTTGGTTTCTTAAGACTTGAATCTGCTTGCAGAAATTCCTGATAATTTTCGGTGATTTGTATTTCTATAGAAGTACTAGCTTGATGAGAGCTGTGATCGTTCTGAGGTTCTGAAGTTTTTAATGGTTCTGTATGGTCTGGATGTTTTGAGTTCTTTGCGGCCTTTGATGATCTGGTGACGATTTGATTTATCCGACTTAAAGCATCTGCATTTGTGTTATTAGTGCCAGGTTTGTAATGAATGGTGTATTGGTGTTCTTCCAATTTTAAACGCCACCGCGTTAGCCGTGAACCGGGGTCCTTTAGGTTAAACAGCCACACCAATGCTCGATGGTCCGTTATAATATTAAACTGTTGACCAAAAAGGTACGGGCGAAAAGTTTTAACTCCCCATACTATGCTGGCTAATTCCTTTTCAGTGGTATTATAGTTTATCTCAGCTTTATTTAATGTTCTGGATGCATAAGCAATGGGTAGGTCCTTCCCAATTGGACCTTGAGAAAGTACACAACCAATTGCGTAGCTGCTAGCATCACAAGTGAGATTGAAGGGTCTGGTGAAGTCTGGATACTGAAGGATTGGATAATTTATTAGAAGGTTTTTCAGTTTTTCGAATGACTGTTGACATAGATCATTCCACTTGAATGGCACATCCCTCTTAAGTAACGAAGTTAGTGGTTTAGCGATCTGTCCATAATTTTGTATGAAACGCCTGTAATACCCAGAGAGTCCCAAGAACGATTTGATACCTTTTACGTTTTGGGGTACTGGAAAATTCTGAACACATTCAACTAATTTCGGGTCAGGCTTAACGCCTTCGTCAGTAATTTGGTGTCTTAAATAAGTGACCTCTTTCCTCAAAAATTCACATTTCAAGGGCTGTAGTTTTAGATTGTATTGTCTGAGCCTTTCCAAAACTTCTGTAAGTTTTTGTGAATGATCTGGGAGGTCCTTAGCATAAATAATGATGTCATCAAGGTATACGAACGCTTTTAACCCATTCAGGCCGGAAAGTACCTTGTTCATCATCCTTTGAAATGTTCCGGGAGCACCCTTTAGACCAAACGGCATCCGCAAAAATTCGAAATGGCCTTTATCCGTAGAGAAGGCTGTCTTTTCGCGATCGGCCGGGTTCATTGGCACCTGATGATATCCTTGGGCCAAATCGAGTGTACTGTAGTATTTGGACTTACCTAACTGATCCAAGATGTCTGTGATATTGGGAAGTGGAAAAGCATCTCCCACTGTAACTTGATTTAGTCGTCGAAAGTCAACGCATACCCGATATTTCACTACTCCGTTAACATCCGGTTTCTTCGGAACCACCAAAAGAGGAGCATTCCATGGAGAGTCACTAGAGGCAATTACACCTTCTCGCTCTAAAGTCTCCATTTGTTCTGTTATTTCTTGTCGATGTCGCTGGGGTAGTCGGTATGGTTTTTCATGAATTGGGTGAACGGCTTCAGAAGTCTTGATTTCGTGAGTAACGGCGGTTGTTGCGGTAATTTTATCCCCTTCCAATTGAAACACATCAGAGTATTCCTCACAGACAGTAAGCAATGAGGATTTTTCTTCTGAGTTTAAATGGCAGGTTCGCAGGGCTGAATGTAAGCGAGATATTCTGGTCCCATCAACACAAGGTTCCATATTTTCCGAAATTTGTGATAAGTGCACATTAGCTTCGTTGAAATCTTCGTGCTCGAGTTGCCCTAGTTGAGGGATTTGTAATTGAACTTCATTGTCTGTTGGATTAATAAAGGGAACGTATATAAGATGATTTCTCACTGTGGTAACACAATTTCCACAGGTGAGGGCATTGGTAATGCTTTGACTTGAAATTAAAATGTTTGAACCCTCTGTTTTATTGGGAGCTGGAATGGCAACGAGAATTTCTGTTCTTGGTAGTATGGTTAAATTCACAAGAGGAGGGAGGATTAATTCCTTTGACTGGTAGTTGATTATAGTTCCATGTCCGATAATAAATGGTTTGCCTAAGATTCCTTCGTTTGGTACTGGGAAATCAGATTTGACAACTTGGAATTCAACGCTTCTTTTTTTACTTCCAATTTGGAATTCGATAGTGACGGATCCTAGAGTCGTCACAAAATTATCTGTTATTCCTTTGAGTTCGTACACGGTATGGTCGTATACTATTACTTCATCGCGCAATGATGAGAGTTTGATTAAATTTAAGTCACTGCCAGAGTCGATTAAAAATTTGCTGTTTGCTGGAATGGTCTGAGGGCTTTGAAACTGTACATGATCCTGTTCAATTTTCTGGCGAGCCGTATTATTTAAGATATTTCTGCGAATGAGATTGCGGCTGTTTTCAGGCTTCCTGCCGGGCGCCCGCCGTCGGCAGTCGACTGTGTAGAGTTTTTTGAATTGTGTGAGGTAGTAGCTGGAGAGTCTGCGGATCGCTTTGAATTTACGTATTTTAGTTTCCTGCATTCCTCCTTGGTGTGACCTGGTTTCTTGCAGTAACGACAAGTAATTGTATTAACGATCGCCTTTTGGGCGTTTTGAGGTGTCTGACCATTATTTGGCTTCACTTGGAGAGACCTGCAGTCTCTGGCCCAATGTCCCATTTTTCCGCAATGGAAACAAGGGGTACTAGGTTTCTTTGTAAGTGTTTTCCCATTGTTTTGTTTAGCAGACGGTTCATAGAAACGCTTGGACTCGTCATGCGATTTTTTCACCCTTTCTTCTTCTCTTGCAGCCTGAATCGCTTTGTCAAGAGTTGGTGGATTCCGAGCCTTTATGAAGTCTTTCAGTTTTCCCAATCCTTCTATAAAGACTTGAATGGTCTGTGCTTTCAAACTGTCCTCCAATGCTGTGGCGACTTCTACTGATTTTCCGTTGGTTTCCTGTTCTAATATGAGAGTCTGTAAGGCCTCAATACGCGATGAATATGTCATTACGTCCTCATCTCCCTTCTGTTTGATAGAATACAGTTCTAAATATAAATGTGGCGTAGTTCGCTGGGGTTCTAGTGACGTTTTTAGGGTATCCTTGAGCTCAGTCCAGGATTGAATCGAACGAAATTTTACTGCGGCCCGGGCCTTTCCCGTAAGCCGAATAATAATGCCTTGGAGCAGTCGCTGCTTAGCTTTCTCATTGGCACACATAATCGCGAACTCACATGTTTCTAGGAACAGCTCGAGATCTTCTTGATTTTCCCCACTGAATGTCGATGGTAATAACTTCAAGGCTGCTTCTAGTCCGATGGTGTCCACGGATTTCCCAGATTGTGATAGGAGTTCTAGTGGGTTGTTCTGTGTTGAAGTGTTTGTCAGTGGATTTTCGGTCTGTCGGGAATTTCCTGTTTCGAGGTTGTTTGGTTGTAGCAGAGATCCGTCATCGGTCATCGAGATGGTCTGATCTAAAATATTTGTATGCAAGGTATGGTTCGTATGAACAAGCAGGCTATCTACGGCAGCTAAGGTTTGGTTAACGTTTTGCAACAACGTCTCGTTAAATTCTATGATTTCATTGGTCTGGTTGATAAAAAGATTATCCCCCGAAATTTCCGCAACAGGTCGTTCGGATTCTGCAATTTGTGGATTTGCAAACCTAACAGGAAGACTGAGACGTGGAGCAGGGAGAGGGTCCTCGAAAGTTTCCTCTCTATCTTCCAATTCAGGGGTAGGGGTCCTACTATTAGTATCTCCCGGATCACTCATCAACTAAGTGTTACACAATAACGATTTATGCAAACTATTACTACTGTTGTTAACAGTTAAAATAAATTATTAAATGTTATCACTACTAGGTTTGATGACAATAATAATAATAATAAAAAAAAATAAAAAAAAAAAATAAAAAAAAATTTTCAATAACTAATTTAAATTGTTAGTATGTTAGTAAATGTTCTGTTACTCAAAACACCGCAAACTGTATTGATGCCGCCATGAGTGTTGTCATTGGAAATGTGTGTTGTTGAAAGAGTCTGGATAAGTCGGGTTGGCTCTGAGTGTTGCCAGTGAAAAGAATTATAAACGACGTAAATCCTCTTCGACAGCTCTTGTTGAATGGACGTTCGCTTGCCCCGAAACTGCTGGCGCGAGGACCACTACAGGTAGTGGGTTTCAATTATTGCTCCGTTATTGTTATTGTTGTTGTAAACAATGTTATCAATAGTCGTATCAATTTTGATAACTCTTATCAATATTGATAACAATATCGATTGTGCCTATCGATTTCGATTTTGACTATCGATTTCGATTTTGACTATCGATTTCGATTTTGACTATCGATTTCGATTTTGATGTCTTACCGTTGCTCGAACTGGTTCGACTGATGTCGGCTTCGGGCGGCGCACCAATGCCACGCCCAAGAATTTCCTGACGCCGATGGTAATAATAATAATAATAATATTATTTACGTAATTTTCAGGAATGTTCTGTAGAATGTCTGAATGTTAAAGGTCTGAATGTCTGAGTTGATCTGGAGTGTTTGAATTTTCTGCGGCTCGTATTTGAGTACATAGACGCAGTGCGCGATTTACTTAGCTATTTAAACACTTAAAACAAATTTTACTTTAAGCGTAACACCGGAATCTACGGATCCCACCGCTGCCACCAAAAATGTTATGGATTTTACACACAACACAAAATAAACGTACGCACCAATTTAAGATTAAAATAATTAATGTATTTTTTATTAAAATTGGTAGTAAAAATCTTAAGTATAGCTACAAACTGTTAATCGAACACTCGTAATTCTACGACTGACTGACTCCCTGTGTGTTGTCGTGACGGTGCCCCGTCTCACATAAAAAACCCTTATTCAGCGGTTCCCACGGTAGCAGCGTCTTACGACACACACTCTGCATTATGATTGTCTATATATGTTGTTAACATATATAGATATATAAAAAATAAAATATGTACTAATCAGGGGTTCTTAACATGTTTTACAGTCCTGGGGCCTTATTGCAAAAAATAATGTCATAAAATGTAATAAAGTACACTTTTTAGAATTGTGTCCTAGCACAGCTTATTGTGACGGTGTCGTTTGGCGATGCAAACAAACATATATCAACAGCAGCAAAAAGAAAGTGAAGTGCAATTTTTACCAATCAATCCGAAAGTGCACTTTTTTTTCAAAGTCCCTGCACTTGTCTATATATCAAATTGTGACATTCGCGTATTTGTGGACCGAAAAAGTGTCACTAGAATTTATTCGTAATCAACTTAAAATAGCTCGGCAATCATCTGTTGATTGGGCCTCGTTCCACCGAGAAGTCGTATTTGACGGTATGATACTACGACACCAAAAAATCGGTAAGTAGAAGATTAAGTACTCAATTTAGTTTAAACAGTCCGAGCGAGCATGGAAATTAGCATGTGAGTGACCCCGCTCGGTGGCTCGGTGCAACAAAAATGCAATTTTCTTAACCCTGTGACCCACTTGGGGAGGTGTTGCACAGCAAGCCGGGGGATATTTTCGTTTTTAATTGTCCGAGTGAGCGCAGCGAGCGAGTGACCCCGCTCGGTGACTCGGTGCAACAAAAATGCAATTTTCTTAACCCTGTGACCCACTTGGGGAGGTGTTGCACAGCAAGCCGGGGGATATTTTCGTTTTTAATTGTCCGAGTGAGCGCAGCGAGCGAGTGACCCCGCTCGGTGACTCGGTGCAACAAAAATGCAATTTAAAAAATACTCTGTTTGTAGGTGGACCGGGGTTAATTGTTGAAATTGATGAATCCAAATTCGGAAGGCGAAAATACCACAGGGCACAGAGGACATCGCGTTGAAGGCCAGTGGGTATTTGGTGGAGTTGAACGCGAAACGGGTCGTTGTTTTCTCGTACCTACCGGTAGAGAAGCGTGACAAAGACACGTTACTCACTATTATTAAAGAATGGATTTTGCCAGGAACGTTAATAATCAGTGATTGTTGGAAGGTAAGTTCGTGTTTTAATTGATTTAACTCAACTGTGTTAAATTTCAATGGGTTCAATGTTTTTAGAGTTATAACTGTTTAAAAGACGAAGGGTATAGTCATTTGACAGTTAACCATTCTATAGAGTTTAAGAACCCGGAAAATGGCGCACACACCAATAACGTCGAAGGAATGTGGCGTCATGCTAAAGCTTCCATGACACAGTACTCCAGGTAAAAACATTTTTATGCAGGTTATTTGGCCAAATATATGTTCCTAAAGGTTTATCGTTCTTCGGGCCTAAACCCTTTGGCAGTGTTGGGAAATATCTAGATAAGTTATCTAGATAAAAATTATTCATCTTTTATCTTATCTAGATAAATTTCAACTCTATCATATTTATCTTCATCTAGATAAAATACTAGTTATCTATGAGTAACATATCTAGATAATTTATTTTAATTTACTTAAAAAAATTTTTAATTTTTAAATTAAAAATATTTATATTTACGTCATTATACCATGATTTTAATATTGAATGTTCATTTATAGTCTCGAGTATTACATCGTAATACTCGTAATTTTATGTTGTAGGGTTTGACTTATTATTATTTTAAAAACAGTTATTATTTTTTTTTTTCAAATGTTAGCTAACAGCTTCATTGTATTATTATAAAATTAAGTCAGTGAATGACATTTCATATATATTTAAAAAATAAACTATTTTATTTCATGTCAATTTTTAATGCCTTAAATATATGATGTATTTAAAAAAAATAATACCTATATAACTGAATATTTGCAAAATTAAACATGAAATTATCTGATATTTATCTAGATAAAAATGTAATAATTTTTATCTTTATCTATATAAAATTTAGTATAACTATCTTTATCTTTATCTAGATAAAATTAGGTACTGTTATCTTTATCTTTATCTAGATAAATTATTAGTTATCTATTCCCAACACTGCCCTTTGGTTGAATTTTTCAAACTTGCGGCACAAGTGTATGACCCAAATGGGCAAACTTTAGACATAGAAATAACACCAAATAATTCTGATTCGGGTTCCGACGACGACGAGGAAAATGACTTTTTTTAATTAAAATTGTACCTACCTTCTTAAGTTTTATAAATAAAATTGTAACTACCTGTTTACCTATATTACATTTTTTCATAAATAAGGCAACTTTTAATACCTGTAACTCTAAAACTAAGCCAGATAGCACAATTCTGACTTCACTAAAAACTTTTCCAACTAAAACTGTATATATTTTTAAAAAAAAATATTAAAAAAACTGATTTTCAGCTAATTTTAGAAAGGATTTATTATTAATTTTGAAAATGGTATTTTTCAATGTTTACGTGCAAAAACTTCAAAAGTAAGTATGTTAGGTAAGTTTTGATTTTACCAATCTATTAAGCGTTAAAAACCACACATTTCGAAAAAAAAAAATCTAAAAATATTCAATTCTAAGTAATTTTTTTTTTTAAAAATGCGCGTAACGAAAAAATGAAGTTTTTGAAGTTTTTGATCAATAACTTCAAAACTAAGTTTGTCTGGGCTCTTTTTTTTTACATTCTTATAAAGCACCCTAAAACACACATTTTGGAAAAAAAAATTTTTAAAAATCGATAGGTTGCTAAACTAGAATCGTTCCGAAAATTGATATCAAGGTATTTAGTATTATACAACCCATAGATACAACCACACCCACTGTACTTATAACACAAAAAGTACCAAAATAATTTATATTTAGACAATATTTATTAGACATTTATTTTGTACCTACTTAGTAATTTTTGTAATTATTTTTGTTGAGTTTCTAAATCGCATTTCTAGTATCAACAATTAATTTCCCATTATGGACCACAATTACGGGGCTAATGAAGTGGAAGTAAAAATTGACGGTATAATTTATTTATAATTATTCATTTTGAAAAATACAGTCTGTTAATAATGTTTACACTAATCATATGATTAAATGATTTAGTACTATAAATACAATAATAATATTTAATAATTTTATATTCTTAAAAAATATGTCAATAGGTACTTGTTCATTCTAGTATCTATCTAGTAACATTCCTAAAACCTAAGTAGTAAGTACCTATGTAATATATTGCATTATAATTATTATTATTATATATTTAACATGGCTAAAATTAATAAACTATAAACTATTACTTAGCCATGTACCTAGCCAACTACCATTATTAATTTTTCAGTTCATGAAGAAAATGCAAACATTTTACAGCAGGGAGTTATTGAAACGTATACAACATTGCCTGGTGTTCGACTGACGACTACAGTCTTTAGTCTATATGGATAATTTAGGCTATAGATATTATAAAAATAATAGTCGTAACAATAAAGTGTAAGTGTAGCAATATGTCAGAAATGAATATTTTATTATCTGTTAATATTTTTTAATATTTAGTTATTTAGTATGTGAAAACCAAAAAAAATAGAGCTGAATTCTGTCCAACCACAGCAATTATAAGTTTGGTCATAAATGAAAATTGGATTATGACTAATAGGAACCATAACCATTATCCACCAGTACACAAGTTATACTAGTTATAGTGACAAAAGTTTTGTTGCTTCTTGTTTAATATTTTTTTTGTTTTTTAGGAACCATGATTCATTCAAATGCTTTCAGTTCTGTCTTTAAATTGCTATTAGTGGGAAATATTATTTATTATTTTAAGCTGCATGTAACTTTGTAATTGGTTAGTACTTAGTAGGAAAGACAAATGTGATTTAAACTTATAGTTTTGTAATATGGACTCTGTGTATTTTTTAAAACAAATTATCAAATTGTTTCATTTTATTTATTATTTTAAGCTGCATGTAACTTTGTAATTGGTTAGTAGGAAAGACAAATGTCGATAGTTTTTAATTTTTGTTCTGAATTTCTGAATGCTGATTATGACAATTTTGATAAGCCATTTTTTAATGAATCCACGAAAAAAAGTCCGGCGAACAAAAGTCCGGTAAAAAAAGACCCGCGAAAAAAAGTCCGATCTAATAAAAGTCCGGTTTATTTATTATCGGTTTAGTTTATCGTTTGTTGGCGACTTTATTAAGTTGGGGCACCTAATACTATAATCTTTCAGTGTTAGCCATTATAGGAATCTAATCTTTATTACCTATGTGTTATATATAATATATAATAAATTTATTACAAATTATCTTTACTTACCCTGGTTATTTTACTAAATGCTCAGTCGATGTTTTGTATCGTAAACGATGTGACCGTACCATTTTGAGAAATTCAACGTTTTTATTAGTGTTTTTAAATCCAAATCTTGTGAAAATGAGTGAAATATTTAAATTTACAACGAAAGGTGATACTATAAATAAAATAGTGTACGTTGGATTCTCGTATACGATTCAACATAAATTGACCAAGAGTATACGATGGAAATGTAGCTTGAAGAAGAAATACAAGTTTCCTGCAGTATTATGTACACCGAAATACATTTCTAAAGCAAAATTAGTTATAGAACATAATCATGCTGGCAATCATACTACGTTGGAAGTAGAAAAATTTAAACACAAAATAAAAAAGGGCGGGTAAGTGTATGTCGCTCTGCTGTACAGTAGGTTACAAGTGAGTCACTGTAATGGATTGTGTTAGATTTTATCCAATGATATAATATCATTGAATAAGAAAAACGATTCTGAGCGAAGACGGTCAGTCAGTCTATAATATCTTACTAAGTCTAAATGTATTTGATGATATTATTGTGAATAAAGTAATTAATTTTAGTATTATAGGCATTAGTATTTAGTATTTACTATAGTTGGTTAAATTCATTTTTCTCAAAAAAATTATATTTTAAAATGCCATTGCGTGTATATAAAATATAACAATATATTCTAAAAGTTTCATATACCAACAATTAACAAATAATATTTTTAAATTATATCAAAATAACTAAAATCATTATTCTTGGTTTAAATATGAAATTTTGTCTAAATTTGAAATTAAAATGTCTGTAAAAAATAAATGTGTTGATATATTTTTTAGATTTTTTGGTTACAGTATGATTTATTTATGAGAATTTTTGTTTTAAATTTTCAACACTTAGTTATAAAAACTGAACATTTTATAATTTTTTAATTACAATGATTTATAATTTTCGAGATTTTGACAAATTTTGTCAAAATTCGAACTTTAAATGCTTATAAAAAAAAATCGTGCCTATGTATTTTTAAAATTTTTCAACTGATGTTGTAACAATATATAAGAAAGCTTGTATTAAATTTTCAGACTTTTTGGCCCACCAAATAAAATTTTATTGACAATTATAAAAAAAAAAACTAAAAAAATTGAAAACTAAAAATGTCTGTAAACAGCTCAAAACAAATCAAATTATTTTCAAAATTGAATGGTGTATAGAAAATGAGAATATAAACATTTAGTGAAATTTTCATGCATCTACAATTATTCGTTTTTAAATTACATCCAAATAAGAAAAACGCTACATGAGAAATCGAGTGAAAATTTTTTAAAAAAAAAAAAACCAAAAAGATTGGAAATTTAAAATGTCTGTAAACAGCTCAAAATAAGGCAAAATATGTTGAAAACGGTATGGTATATTGAAACTGCTTATATAAACATTCTGTACAAATTTCATGTATTTACCGTCATTTTTTTTAGACTTACATCAAAAACCAAAATCGATTTTATCGAAAATCAATGTTGCGTAAAAATTCCCGTTTTTTCCTTAATTTTCCATTTGTTTTTCACGGTACTTTTGAAAACTACTGGAAAATGTTTACTTTTGACCCCCCAAAGTACCAACTAGATTCACTTTCCTATCAGAAAAGGTACTATTGAAGAAAATCTAAGCACTTTTACTGTCCCAAAACGTGATGACAGACACAAAAAAAAATAAAAAAAAAAAACACATCATTGTAAAACCAATACATTCATCGCTCCGCTCAGATCTAAAACACACATCATTGTAAAACCAATACATTCATCGCTCCGCTCAGAATCTAAAACAATTACTTTAATTTTATTGTTATTGAATAATTTTAATTTGTAAATGTGGCTACACTTATCTTAGGAGTATTTAATATTTTTTAATTATTATAATCTCCAACTGTTATAATGCCAAAGTGTTGTGTCAAAGATTGTAGATATCGCAATGCATCCTTATTAAGTGTACCTAAAAATTTAAAAAATGAATGGGAAATAGCACTAAATATGAATTTAAACCACAATTCAAGGATATGCGCTACTCACTATAATCCAGATATTATTACAACGTGGGAATCTGGTGTTGGTGCGAGTAAATGTTCTGTGAGTACATTTTACTACAGACAAAGATTCATTTTCTCTTAAACCACAGTTTTCTTTTAATATTTTTCAATTATTTTTAGATTTGTTTGAAAAGACCAAAGCTTAAAGATTAAAGTACACACCATAGTTGGAGCATCACAGTGAAACAGTGTGAAGGATAATAATATTAAATAATAAATATTAATATTCAACATATCAACAATTAAAAGTTGTTGGCTCGCTTTCAGCAATCTACAATATTAATAGATTAATGCCTTAACGGCCTAATGGATAGGCAACACAAGGTGTCGCTATCCGTGTAGGAACTATATTATTGACAACACAAGTGCGTTGATAACATTTAAATCTTTATTGTTACAAAATATGAATTATTAACAAACAGTATAGCATATAAATAATTATTAACAACCGCATAATATTTTCATGTACAATCTAATATTAAATAGTATAATTATAGTAATAATAAATAGGTCCGTCGACCTGTAATAAATATACACAAATCACTGGTGAGTGGTGATAGGTCAAGTAACGGATTTTATCCACGCGACCGTGCCGGGGACGTAAGTAATAAATATAAAGTAATACAACCCGCACACGTGCGACTACTAGAACCTATCACAACGCAGATAACGTAGAACCAAACATAAAACAAGACGCCTGCAGTTGCATAAAATATGCAGACGACGGAAAAATCAAGAAGATGTAACTAACACAAACGACTGAGCAATACAACCTTTAAAGAGGAAATAATTTAATACGAAAAACTAACTGTCGTGTGAACGATACTCACTAGAGATATAATGATACAAAAACGTGGTTCTTAGCAGGAACAAAACAAGACGATGACCATTTGACATTTGACGAGAACATGACAGTGCAAAGTCAGAAAACCTATATAAATTTTATTATAGGCGTTATTTTGAACTTAGGTGCACATCAATATCTATATAGTTTCACCTTCACCTACTGAAAAGTACCTATAATTTATGATTATTGCCTGATGACTAAATAATATAGTAGATGTACGCCGTAGCAGCACTTACATTTTTTTATTATTGCAGTTTGCTGCACCGACCCGCGTTGTGTTGAAAATAGGAGGAGGGTGGGTAATCCAAAACAATTAATTTAAAAAATACAATAAATAATAAACCCAAAAGTTTTAGTGTAATATGTGACAAAAAAAAATAATTATAATAATAATGTGGCAAAAGAAACCATGAACGGCAAAACACATATAAATAATAATTTAATTACATAATATGATAATTATCTCACACACGCTAATAATAGCGTGGTTGACCCACTGACCGACTGATTATATATTATAAAACTCAATATCGACCTATCCAGAGTCGTTGGCACTTGGCTGACAGGGGTACTTCTTTGAAACTGCGACGGCGGACAATCTCCGGAGTGGACGCAACAATCAAACTTCCTCCGACGTGGCTGTAGGGCCAGTGACGGATATACGGGGGGGTTGATATGGGGGGATAGATCCCCCCCCCCCCGGTTGGCTGTGGGTTAAAAAAAATTTTTTGCAGCCAATGCAATGCAATTTTTGCAATCACAATTATTCAAATAAAAACTATTTTTTTATTATTTCGTTTTCATTATCTCGTAACCAAAAAGGATACACGTCGTATCTAACTTCATATCAGACTGTATCATAATATGGCCATATTATCTATGTCATAGACGTATTACATAGAGTAATATTACTCTATGACGTATTATTGAATTATTCTGTGATAACTGATGCAACCTACCCAAGATTTATATATCCATAGATCTTGCAACCTACCAACGTCTTGCCGGCTTCCAAACATTGATATTACAATTGATTATCTATGTTTCCAAACCGTTAATACGTTAAAATGTTAAATGTTGATCGATTGAGACTTGCGGCACTTGCGCTTGTGTACATTTGTTTGTAAATCATTTTCTCTTACGCATTCTTGTTTATGAGAAATTCTATGGGTCAGGTAGGTATATAGTATATATTAATGATAAATACATTTTAACATATTTTTATTTTTTTTTTTATTTTTTTTTTTTATGTACATAGAAGCGACTGAATGGGCTTGCCATGTTGTCTGTCCATAGGACAATACGCAAGTAAAACCCGATGAAGTCATTGATGCAATGGCACTGTTATCAAGAAAATTTAATTTAGTATTGTAAATTTAATATAGAATAAAGCTTATATACCTATACATATTATGTACAAAAATATTTTATATCCCCCCCCCCCCATGAGAAAATCCTAGATCCGCCACTGTGTAGGGCGACCTGGCCCGGGTGGTGATTGATTCGGCACGTGTAATAAATACAGCAACCGCAATGTCGCCAAACCAAAACTTGATGGGCGATAGATGACGAACACGAAATAACAAGTAGTGATTACAACAGTCGAATCGACACATGATGCACGTCAGGGCGGCGGGAACGATCGCGGACATACGCACCGATCAACCGCCGAAAAAAGATAGATCCCGGCGGGCGGCGGCACAACTTTATGACGCAAAAAATAGTGTCGGTCAGGTGGACAGGGAGGGGAGATATCACAGGTTCGCAACTTATCTACCCCCGCCACATGGCGACGAAAGCCTCTATAGGAGTGTAGCGGTGGCACGACCGGGTCCAAGTTCGAACAGTAGATCAAAATATGGTATGAATAATTTACTATGAATAACATAAATTGAAAATATATCATTTATTTAAATTAGTTATTTAGTAATTTTCCCATGGACGTTTTACTTCAATGATAAAAGAATAACAACCAACTTCTTTATTATGTTTATCTGAAAAAACTGTACGTAATCTGTAAGTCCCGTAAAACAACATTTTTGGTAAATTTGAACGTTGTAAACCACTTGTTAGGTCATAGCCTGTTGACACATGAACTCCCTGGAAATAAAATATAATTTTTAATGAAAGATAATTTATAATTTATGTAGTAGGTATACCATGATACGGAGACACGGAGTATACTTAATAATAAAAAAGGGGTAGGCAAGTGGATGTCACCGGTGTATAGTGAGTTACAAGTGCGTCAAAGTACCTATTAGAGTATAGAAATTGTTAAAATAAACATATGATACATGTTTTAACTATCTACATAGTAATGTTATTCGTTATTTAATTACAACAAAATAACCAAATCGTTGTATAAAAAATCAAGTGAATATCCAATGTTGTAAAAATTAGAACTTCAAACGCTCTTAAAAATTTAATTAGACTTCCCAGTAGGCTTTATTTTTGAAAAAGGTAGGCAAACTTATGAAGAATATTGAATTAAATTTTCAAATCTTAGATTTGAAAGAAAAAATTTTTATGAATTTCTAACAGAAAATAATTTGCACATTTTCGTGATTTTTAAGTATTTTGATAAAATTTAAACTTTAAATGCTCATATAAAAACTAGATTTTTAATATTTTTAAAAAGTCATTGTAACAATTTATTTTTTTTTGAAAAGAGTAGGCATACTTATGAGGAATCTTGTATTACATTTTCAAATCTTAGATTTTAAAAGACGATTTTTATTAATTCATAACTCAAGATAATTTCAGAATTTTCGTAGTTTTTACGTATTTTGACAATATATGATCTTTAAATGCTTATAAAGAAATTACGAGTTTTTAATATTTTTCATTTACCTTTGGAACAATATGTTAGGAGCTTTCTATTAAATTTTCAAGCTTTTTTACCCAACATTAAAATTTAATTGATATTCGTAGAAAATAAAACTAAAAAGGGAGTCAAATGGATGTCGCTCTGCTGTACAGTAGGTTACAAGTAGATCACTGTATAATGGATGGTATTAAATTTGAATTCAATGATATAATAATATCATTGTATAAGAAAAACGATTCTGAGCGGAGATGGTATGTCAGTCTAGGATATTTTAAATTATATCGATATTGTTATTATACGGTAGCTGCTAAGTTGAATTAATATTGTTCATATTATTTAATTATTAACCTAAAATTATCAGTGATGCTATAAAAATATTATAATATATACTTTTAATCGTTAAAATTGATTTTAATATGTAATTCCGTCCAAATTTGAACTTAAAATGTCTATAAAAAATAACTGTGTTTAAATATTTTTTAGATTTTTTGAATACAGTATGTACTATTTATTAGAATCTTTATTTTAAATTTTCAATCCTTAGTTAAGAAAACTGAACATTTTATAATTGTTTAATTACAATGATTGATAATTTTCGAGATTTTGATAAATTTTGTCAAAATTCGAACTTTAAATGATTATAAAAAAAATGTGTGCCTATGTATTTTTAATATTTTTCAATTTCTATTGTAATAATATATCAGAAGCCTTGTATTAAATTTCCATTATTTTTGGCCCAACAAATAAAATTTTATTGATATTAATAGAAAAAAAAACTAAAAATTTGAAAATTGAAATCGTCCGTAAAAAGCTGAAAAACAGTCAAAATATATTAAAAATTAGATGGTGTATAGAAATAGCTTATATAAACATTCAGTGAAATTTTCATGCATCTACAGTTATTTGTTTTTGAATTGCAACAAAATAAGAAAATCGCTACATGAGAAATCGAGTGAATATCGAATCTTGTACAAATTTGAACTTAAAATGCTCATAAAAATTTATTATGACTTGCTTATAAACTTTTTTTTATTGATACAATTAGGCAAACTTATGAGGAATCTTGTATTAACTTTTCAAATCTTAGATTTAAAAAGAAAAATTTTTATGAATTTCTAACTCAAAATAAATTGCAAATTTTCGTCATTTTTACGTATTTTGTCAAAGTTTGAACTTTGATTACATATAAATAAAAATTGTGACAACGGATTTTCAATATTTTTCATCTGCCTTTGAAACTATATATTAGAAGCCTACTATTAAATTTTCAAGATTTTTTACCCAACAAATAAAATTTTATTGACATTTATAGAAAAAAAAACTAAAAAAATTGGAAACTGAAAATGTCCGTTAACAGCTCAAAATAAGTCAGAATATTTTGAAAATTCTATGGTGTGCAGAAAATGCATATATAAACATTCGGTCAAAATTTCATGTCTCTACGGTAATTTCTTTTAGAGTTATACCAAAAACCAAAATCGATTTTGTCGAAAATTTCTCATAAAAATTTATTATGACTTGCTTATAAACTTTTTAAGGACCTAGCTTGTTAAATAAATTTTAAAAAAAGTATACAAATTTAAAGTAAGATAATTGAAAACCAAATAAAAAAATATGTAAATATAATTACTGAAGGTATTGGACAATTAGAATTGTTCAATCCAAAAGATTTCATAAGTTTCTTCCACTCTATTCCATAAAAGTTCCTCATTGTAGAGCAAGCCTTTGAAGATTTCATCATGTAAGCATTATTTTTCCAATCATTGACCGAGTCTTTAATAGCCATATTTATATGTATCTAAATAAAATAATAATAATAATTTAACTTAATTTAATTAAGGTTTTCATTATTCGTATTCACAAGTCACAACAGCACATTTATGAATTTAGATTAGATAAGTGTGAATCTTTTGTGACCATACCAAAGCCAATGTATCTAGTTTGGTAGAATGATAACGAACATTCTTGTCAGTACTTAGGTGGCTATTATAGATGACTATAGGTACAGTGACGGTGCATTAATCTTCGTACTATCAATGCTCGCTCAAGTAAGTCACGGTAGTGAAGTGCTACAGACTGGGAGCGAACACCTAAGCAGGCACACTGTGTGAGTCACACGTTTGGTGGTTCTAAAAAGAACGTTTTTCGTTTCTCTTGTGTGTTGATAGGCTTCCGTGGATATTCGATACTGCTACCCTCGGGTTTGAAACTCTCCTGTTGATATGCGCTCGATCTATAGGCCGCCTTGTGTATGTAGTCTCGGACACGACCTGGTGCACAACTGGGCTGTCGCAAGAGCACCTGTGGGCAGGCAACCACGGATGCGCGGTTTAAATATAGATGGTGATAAAACCAACTTTTTGAATGCATCAGTAGATAGGCAAGGGCTGCTACATGAATGGTAATTTGGAGGCAATCGTCGAGTGATTTTTTGAACTCTTCGGTTTTCAGTTTTGATGTTAATTTTGTAAGTGTTGGTTATGGAATGATTTATCCGGGTGAAATGCACTGGTATTTTAGCTTGTGCGCACCATGTGGTTGGCGAAATTTGTCTAAGTTTGTTACTTGAAAATCACATTATTTGCACGCGTTTTCGTTTACGTTGTTGTTGGTTTCGCTTGTCAAACGTTATAATATCGTGTTTTGTTTAGGCGTTTAATATAGTTCAGATATTTCTTCAATGTTTTTATGCTAGTTTTTATTTACTCCGTTACATATTGCTGTACAGTGGACATAACGTTTAAAATATCCAGTCAGCCCTAAATTTCATTAAATTTAGTAAATCATCTTTATCAAACTACTTAAATTACTTAAATAATTTTAGATTTTATTCATGTATTAATATATTTACTAGAGCACATAACAAATCAAAATCATGCATTGATCATCTGTTTCCAAAAGCTGTTGGTGTTTGTTTAATTAATTCATACGTTTTAAACTGTAGTATACAGTATACTGACCATTTCGCTCATATTATAACTATTGCAAACTGTGAAAAATATTATCAAATACCTAAATTGCAAAACAAATCGGACGTTGAAATAACTCGAGTAGAAAATTAGCTTGTACGTAGTCTCTCCCTTCTGAGAGTGTCCTTCACGAAAAGTGACAATCGAGTGGATAGAGGATTAATGTACCGTGTAGATTTACTTGGTGATGTGAATGTTAGTGGTAATAATAAAGAAGTTTCGTGATAATTAACCTGTTATTTTATTCAAGTGTCTGAAGAGTTAGCAAAAAGTTAACAACTGCATAAAAAAAAAATGTTTCATTTATTCAGTTTTTTTTGGTTCCATTGTTAGTGACAATGTGTGCGATGGAACACCAAAAAGATACAAGGAATTTAAAAATAAATTGAATAATTTCAAATATTGTCCACATTCATACACTGTTAATCAATTTATATGTTATAGGCTACAATGGATTTTTTTGCAGAGATTTCTCTGTTGATTGCTTTGTCATTTGCGTTTCTTCCTATCAAAATAGACATTTATGATTTTTGTAGTTGGTAGAAATGATAGAAGTACTTTTCAATTAATTATTTGATTGATTAAATAATGTCATGAGAGTTCCAATAACAATTGGATCAGTATCAAGTGTTATTTTTCCATTACCAATCTCCAATAGCTATTCTGCAAATATTGTTGACGTATTGATCTGCAAATATATGCGCATATTGGTCTCCAGAGTGAATTCATGTACATGTCTTAAATTTGAAATAACGTTTTGACTTTTACATTAATTAACAACATTTAGCATTCAGAATTATTTGGCTGTATTGTGTAAATACAGCTCATTTTGTTAGACTATTACAGATTTTGATAGCGTACAACTCTTATTCATTGTTTAAATCTTTGCATTTTTTTCGTCTTGACATTCCATTGCTAGTATTCTGCACTAAGAATATACTATGTAAAATATTGTTCCTACAAATAAAACATCTTTGCATAGACCAAAACAATTCTGTCAGTATAAATACAGTATTCAACGTTTCACACATAAAATTGAAGTTATAAACTAAACTAACTAAAGAATTTTTTTTACTTTAACTCATATATCATACTGTATTACACAATAAAACCACACATTGTAAAATACCCACATTCATTGTTCCCCTCAGAATCTAAAATTAAAAACAATACGTAGGTACGGTGTATTATACTTCACATTTTTACTCGTTATTTTAATTATGTTTTTTTAATAACTTACTGAAAAATCATCACTGTGTGGTACTAAGAATGTAAAATTTCCTCTTAATTCAGTTGTGTTACTAGATGTTTTACTTAAATAAAAATTAAAGTGCAATTTTTGTCCAGGATTTGGATTACACTTTAAAACACTATTGAAGTGCATTCGATATTCACCCTATAGAAACACGAGTAAACGTTCATTAGTTTTTATATCAGTACCTATCTATTGTACCTAGTTAAGGTTTATACAAGAATTTCAAAGGGTGAGGATTATATTAAAGAATATATCCCTCAGCTTTATTTAATAATTAATAATTTTATGTAGATAACTATATATAGTGGTATAATAAAATAAAAAATATATTTATTTGGGGGGGGGGCTTCAACTCCAGTCCCCAAATTCCCCCTGAGTGCGCTACTGGCCCCTGCTAAAATTGGCGCCTTTTTTGTGGTACCTTGTTTTGTTTCCAAATAAAAATACAAGTATGCTAATAAGAATCACGACCCGAAAAACCACTTGAAGTCCCATCTGTATGGACGGTTTCTTAAATCAATATTGGTACGAATCTCCTGACTACCTATTTACTAAATCTACTACCTATCTACTTAATTACCTAACTGATGTTGTAACAATATATATAAGAAAGCTTGTATTAAATTTTCAGACTTTTAAGCCCACCAAATAAAATTTTATTGACAATTATAAAAAAAAAAAACTAAAAAAATTGAAAACTAAAAATGTCTGTAAACAGCTCAAAACAAATCAAAATATTTTAAAATTGAATGGTGTATAGAAAATGAGAATATAAACATTTAGTGAAATTTTCATGCATCTACAATTATTCGTTTTTGAATTACAACCAAATAAGAAAAACGCTACATGAGAAATCGAGTGAATATCCTATGTTGTAAAATTATGAACTTAAAACACTCATAAAAATTTATTTTTAATTGCTTTTAGATATTTTATTTTTGATAAAAGTAGAAAAACTTACGTTAAATCTTGTGTTAAAATTTAAAACCTTAGATTTAAAAAAAAAAATTTTTATGAATTTTTAACTCTAAATAATTTTCAAATTTTCGTCATTTTTACGTATTTTGTCAAAATTTCAACTTTGAATGCTTAGAAAAAAAATTGTGACTACAGATTTTTAATATTTTTCATGTGCCTTTGAAACAATATATTAGGAGCATTCTATTAAATTTTCAAGAATTTTTAACGAATAAATAAAATGTTATTGATTTTTTAAAAAAAAAAAAACCAAAAAGATTGGAAATTTAAAATGTCTGTAAACTGCTCAAAATAAGTCAAAATATTTTGAAAACGGTATGGTATATAGAAACTGCTTATATAAACATTCAGTAAAAATTTCATGTATTTCCGTCATTTTTTTTAGACTTACACCAAAAACCAAAATCGATTTTATCGAAAATCAATGTTGCGTAAAAATTCCCGTTTTTTCCTTAATTTTCCATTTGTTTTTCACGGTACTTTTGAAAACTACTGGGAAATGTTTACTTTTGACCCCCCAAGTACCAACTAGATTCACTTTCCTATCAGAAAAGGTACTATTGAAGAAAATCGAAGCATTTTTTCTGTCCTAAAACGTGATGACAGACACAAAAATAAAAAAAAAAATTAAAAAAAAAACACACATCATTGTAAAACCAATACATTCGTCGCTCCGCTCAGAATCTAAAATAAAATCGAAACTTACCAAGGGTAAGTTGGGTAAAATAATACGGCCATCTATTTCAGAACTGACAACGAATACAAATTTTTAAAAACAATATAAAAATAAAAATATTTCATTTTTTTTTGCTCCAAATTTACTTTATAACATAAATATTATTATTTTCGATCATACAAAATATGGGTATATTTTTTTATGTAAAACTTGAAAAGTTAGTTTGAAATTGAAGCTATAAAACAAAAAATGTAATGATGCTTAAAATTGTTTACCGATATATTTATAACATTTTTTGTTGATTAATTATTTGGTATGTAAGTACCTTTGCAGTTTGTATTATATTTAAATAAACTTGAACAATACTGTATTGTTCAAAATGATCCATTCACAGTTCTTTTGGTTTATATATTTCAACTGTGCACAGTTTCCCTTATTTTATTGTTTAAGTTTTTGCAATATCAAATTATAAGTATCATAACAATTTAACATTATAAAAAGTATTAGTTAGGTAGGTACCTAATTATAATTCATGATGATTCTGCATAAATTGGTGCTATAGTTATAAATTTTAATTGATATGATAGTGTTTTTATGATAAAGGTCCAAGGCTGATTTTTGTATTTTTTCACTGAAGCTTTTAAAATTTTTTACTAAATTTGATCTACACCAAATTAAATCCACTGTCCATTGATTCTGCATAATAAAATAATAATAATATACACGCTAGTATTAATAAATTATGATTCAATGAACATTGATTGTATAGATAAGTCAACCAACAGGACATCCGAATTTCGACAGAATAATTTGCAATGTATAATGTGTATTATAATATTATATAATTTAATAATTTATGTATAACATTCTTAAAACTACAGTAATATTTAAATTGTCAAAAAAAAAAAGTTTATTTTGTATAAAAGAGAAAAACTACAGTTTATTAATTTTAGATTCTGAGCGGCTCCGATGAATGAATTGATTTTACAATGATGTGTTTATTTTTTTTTTTTTGTGTCTGTGTTACAATTATAGTAGTTGAAAAATATTTAAGCGAGCAAAATGAATAGCTTTTTCAAAGTCAATAACCATAGATTTGGGTTTTAACATTTAACCGTTTTCAGTACATTTTTCTTTCAATGTTCGAAAAATATGTATATAGGTATGTGTTAGTAGATTTATTTTTTAATAAACCAAACACCAATGGTATATAGTGCCCGTTAAAATAACCATAAACACTAAATATTTGAAGGAAGTGCTTGGCACAATACTCAAATAGTCAAATGTACCTCTACATATAACATTTCTGCTTTATATATACAGTCAAATTCGTGTATAACGATATATAACGATATTCCGGGTAAAACGATTCCAATCAATGTATTTGGTTGGTTTTATATGTTATATGTAGTACTTTTATTCATATATAACGATATCGGATATAACAATAATCCTAATACATAGCGATGTTATTTTAAAACGAAAATTGTTTTTTATAATCACCTATAGCGATTAATAATATTTATGTACATTGTGTAGTAAATTTGATTTCGTCCAAATCGATAATTCTTAATCTTATCTGTAACAGATAATGTGTCTTGTACGACCGTATTGTATACAGCATATTACGTTTCTTAGTCGTTTAGTCCCCGTTTTAATTGCTATCAGTTTAGACACGTTCTGAATAAGTTAAAAATGTCAAATAAAAGAAGACGCTATTTCACTATTGCTGAAAAAGTGAAAATAATTAAATGTTAAAATATGTAATCTTAAATAAAATTAAACAGTAGAATGTGTGTCGCATGTGTACCTATACAGTATACAGTGTTTAATGTTTATCGACAGCGACGAAAGTCGTGCGCGTTTTATAAATTATAAATTTAACCACGTCCGGTCGCGACCAAAGATCCGGTCGAGTATTACGACGACGACGAGGAAGTGGTGGCCGACGACGAGTACGCCGCGGAACCGGCAGTACCCGCCGCGGTGAAATCCGTAGTTGCTTCCGCCGCCGCCGCCTCGAAACCCGACCAGGTCGTCAAGCCGGTCAAGGCTGCCGTCGCCAGGACCGCCATGGTGGTCGATTACGACGCGGACCGGGTACGGCGCCCTTCGGCCGCGCCGGTCAGGTCAAAGCCGGGCAGGGCACGCGCAACCGTTGCGCCGCAACAGCAGCAGGCCGCCGCCGCGGATCGTCCGCAAGCTCTGCAGTACAACAACAACCACAACAAGCACGCTAGGGCGACGTCCGCGGCCAACAGGAGGCCCATGAGGCCCGTCTACGAGTACGCCGACGAGTACTACGACTAGTGACGACCGCAACGATAATACGATAACAATATTGATCGTCGACAACGATTTTAATAATAGGTACCATATAAGCACAGAACAATATAAGCGTACGGCCGTCGTACGAGTTGGTTATAAATTATGTATAGGTATCGCGTATTATATATAGCATTGGATCTGGCGGTACAGTTATATTATAATTATAATTATTGTGTTATAATATATTATTATTATTATTATTATTATTATTATTATGCGTATGGCGACGATTTTTTTAGCAAGAAGACGGAAAAAGCGTACATTATTATTATTACGAATTATGATTATTATGATTTATCATCGTGCGTAGGACACGCGTTATTATATAATAGACATAAATATTATTATTATTACCTATTATATATATACATATAATATATAGTAGGTACCATATAAATATATATACTGTACTACGCGATAAGTATATATTATATTATGATGTTGTGTGATTAATACATAACAATAATTTTATTACTATATTTACGTGTGTGTGTTGTTTATAATATTGTTATTGTATAAAATTCTGTCTTTTAGTCATTCTTATATTCTATATGTGATAACTGATAACTTTACTAGCTAAAATAATTTTAGATTCTGAGCAGAAAGAATGTATTATTGTATTTACAATGATGTGTGTTATTTTTCCTGTCTGTCGTCAACATTTGGGATATTAAAAATACTTCAAATTTTCGACATCAGCATCTATTTTGATAAAAAAGTGAATCTCGTTGGTAATTTTGAGAGGTCAAAATTGAAAACTAAAGCAAAAGCAAAAAAAAAGTGGTAATTTTTACTCAAAATCGATTTTAATTTTTTGGTGTAACTCAGCGTGGCTCAAATTGATATTTAAAATGTTATCTCCTCCCCTGAAATTGTAAGGTATTCTAGGCATGTGGGTGCTAGCATCTCTCTAGAAATGAAGACTCCAATAAATAAAATTTACTACAGCTATATTAAAGAACAAATTTATTAAAATATTTAAACTTATAAATAGACGGTTTTTAAAGGACGGCTTAAGTCAAAAGTTGATACATTTCAGGAGACACAAAAAATATTATAACTGTAAATTTTTAATGTTTTTAAATTTTGTAATTTTGTAATCATGTTTATAATAAGCGTTTTGTTATTTTACTATTACATATTTTTTAGTTTTATTTATTTTCTTCAAATTATAATGACTTATTACCTGTAACATATACCAGTTTGACATAAGCTCTTTCAGTCTTTCGCATCATGACTTAAGACCTATTACATGTAATTTTAAAGGCTTATGCCATTTGTCATAAAACATATTATTACGATATTATTTACTTATTTCTTTGAAAATCATTAATAATCACATATTTATTAATATCTGAAATAAAAAATTACAAATTACAAACACACGATTTTCGCGCATAGAAATCCACACCGTTCAACTTATCGTCACCTAATGTTTTACTGTTATACCTAACAGTCTTCTGAAGGTTTTAATACCACTTTTGTTAGTATAAAAAGTATAAAAATTCTTCTTCTTGAATTAATAAATGAATGTTTGTCCGTCTGTCCTTTATGCATTCTTAAACGGCTGAACCAATTGTGATGAAACAATGGTACAGACATAGATGAGACCTCTGGGAATGATTTTTATTTTCAGCAAAATCGATTTTAGATTTTGGTATAACTCTAAAACAAAAGACCACAGATACATGCAAATTTCACTGGTTGTTTATATTAGCACTTTCTACAGACGATAAAATTTTCAAAATATTTTGAATTGTTTTAAACTGTTTACGGTCACACTCAGTTTCCTGTTTTTTTAGTTATTTTTTCTATGAATGTCAATTAAAGTTTATTTAATGGGTAAAAAAACTTGAAAATTTAATAGTAGGCTTCTAATATATTGTTACGATAACTTTTTAAAAATATTAAAATCTATAGTCACAATCTTTTTTTATAAGCATTTAAACTTCAAATTTTAGCAAAATACGTAAAAATCACGAAAATGTGCAAATTATTTACAGTTAGAAATTCATAAAAAATTTTCCTTTTAAATCTAAGGTTTGAAGATTTAATTCAAGATTCTTCATAACTCATAAATTTGCCTACCTTTTTCAAAAAAAAAAAGTGTCTACCTGAAAATCAAATTAAATTTTATGTGTTTTATATGTTGATCTTATCAATTTCTATACTTGATAAAATGTTCAAAATATTTTGTTTCGCTTTGAGCTATTTACGGACATATTCTTTTTTAGTATTTTTAATTTTTTTTTTTAACCTGTTCGTCAAATGCGGTGAACACCTCTTACATATAAATACTCGGCCTTTGTATGAAATGTTTTCTGTCTCTGCACCAGCCGTGAAAAACTAGAAATGTACGTGTAGTGTATCCGTCCGACTGTTCCGAGCCCTCAATCAGGAAAAGGTCGAAATGTTCTGTCTTCTCATTTTCAACAACCCTGATCGGATACACTACACTCTCCTTACAAAAGTCCTCCCTTACTACCCTTTCCCCCTTTCCCTCCTTACCCGCATTACCCGTTTAGAAGGTTTCAACCCGTATACGCTTACCGACACCTCCGTATTACGTCGTTCGAATATAAGGATTTCCGATAGTGGCGTAGGGGAGGATAATTCGGAAAAATCGGATCGATGTTCCTCATTATATAAATTTTGACTTATACGAATGTGATTTCGATTATCATTGACAACATTTCTAGCTAGAATAGCCCACTTGAAACAGTCGTTTCAAAATAAATAATCTTATTAAATTATATTATTGGAAATACCCATTAACATTGTGTACAAAATACAAAGTTCTATTACCCATTATTGTAAAATTATAATATAAAATATAAACAAAAATATAACATGCTAGGGACGATTTGACCTCTAAAAATTACATAAAACGCCCCTCCAAACCTTATTGGTCGCAGAGTGTCACTAGTCTTCACTCGTGGATACATTATTTTTTTCTGCCCACAGAGGCTTAATTTTATCCATAGGCCTATAAATTCAAATGGTTTCTACGTGTCTCTTTTAAACTTTTATCAAACAAAAATAAGTGTTAATTCATTACAAATCTACTATTCCTATTTCTTTTGTATTTCCTGAGCTCTGAGAATATTTATCTTCGCTGCGTGGCAGAACGAGACAAGA
>JANEHU010002691.1:0-123234 GCA_027563435.1 Nasonovia ribisnigri | reverse complement strand
TAGGTATAACTCTAAAAAATGTACCGTAGTCCGTAGATATATGAAAATTTCACTGAATGTTTATATTAGCATTTTAAATACACCAGAAATTATTTTGACCCATATTGTGCTATTTAAGATACTATCTTAGACCTTAGTCCGTGATATTATGCAAAGAATATTAATTCAACTAAATATAACGTGATAAAAATAACAATATAAAATATCCTAGATAAATAATATCCTAGGATTGGCGTTTACCATAGATAATAGATATTATAATATGATATCGTCATCAGTTTTCAATTTTCTTACTTCTTTGGATGAGACCATTCATTTTTATTTCATATTTCAAAATATAATATTATTCAGAGTATTCAAATCTATAAAACTAATAACAAGGAACTCTGTAGGTATAATATGTTATTTAGCTATACACAGGGATGGATTGGCAGAATTTTTCGGCCCGGGAAAATTATTGTGACCGGCCCTCTATACTATAATATCTTATGTTATACATAATATTACTCGTGTTTTTATAGGTGGTTCAACCCCCCCCCCCACAATATAAAGTTTTAAAAATTACAATTTTGTTTACTGACTTATATTTATTAAAATAAAATTTGCACATACATAATATAGCAAAATAATTTAATATGCGAGTTCTTTATTGAGTAATGCACTTTTTTTTTTTAACTTATTAATGATATTTTCTGTGTCAATATCATTTAACATTTTTTTCTCTACTGCCATTAGCATAAAATCTTCTAAATATGAATCAGATAATGTGCTTCTCAATCTGGTCTTAATACATTTAAGTATATAATAATTATGATAAAGACGTGATAAACTAGTAAATAAATAAATAATAAATATTGAAAAATGTGAAAAAAAATTCATGACAATTTATAACAAAATTAAAAACATAGCAGCCCTCAAGGATACCGGCCCACCGGGAAGTTTCCCGGTATCCCGATGGGCCAATCCGGCCCTGGCTATACATTTTCATTGAGTCCATTTTTTTTCGGCATTTCACAACATTGACAATAGTCAATAATATTGTTTTTAGTTTTAATGGCAAACCTATAACTTAATATAAAACTACTCTAGTGCCAAGTGCACTAAACACTTAATGAATAATGAATGATGAATTGATATAGTGTTCTAATGGTCCCTTATACAAGGTTTAGTGTCCATGATCGGTCCATTCAATTTAATAAATTGGTTATGCAACACTGCATTAGAGCGTTGAGACTCAAGAGAAATACAAAACTATGCTTTGAAATTTAGGAGATTAAAAAAAATTTGGATACTTTTTACTAATTTTGATTTCTATGGGAAGGATCATCCAGCATCGTTCAAATTAAAATTTCAGGTTTTAAATATTCACAAAAAAAAATTTTACTCGGAAGGAGATAGAAATACATGTTTCTAGACATTTTCATAATATAATCTGTGCTTCAGCTACTGCTTGTAAGTACCTATATTTTATTTTATTTTGTTTTATAATTCCAACGCCTGAAGCCAATTTTACAAAAATATGAAGTATTTATAAATCAATACATAAATAAGTATAAAAGTAATATGGTATGCAAGTAATACACGTATAAATAATGATATATAAAACAAATTAAATCCAAACATATGGCTCCCATTACATGTTGCATCAGTGATGTGTCATTTGTGTGTATATACCTATAGTATATATTCTATACAATTTCCATTAATTGATTCAAACTTTCAAATTATTATAATTAATGTTCTTCAAACGCTAATTGTGGTCAATATTAATCAAAAAATAGTTTTGTTCTTTTATTTAACTGTATAATAAATTGTACATTTTGATTTTATGATAAAAATAAATAAATATTAATATGGACATTATGTCAAATATATATTATAATTAAGCAAATATATTGAACTTCATTAATTATATACCTACTGATTCATGATTAGGTACCTACCTAATTATTATTAACTATTATATTATGGTTTTAATTTTTACAAAACATGATATAGGTATTTATGTATAACAATATGTAATAAAATCGCCCGGCTTCAACAGAACCTTTTGTGCCGCCACCATCAAATTCATAAAAAAATCAAATCTTCAAAACCTACTATAAAAATTTTATAAATATAAATATGTAAATAAACTATAGGAATCATAAGAAAATATCTCAATGTAAAAAAATAAATTGTATCTTTATATTCCAATGGCCTATTTTTATTTATTAATAAAAAAAAAAATATAATAAGTTCATGAGTAAAAATCTTTTGTTTTATTAAACAATATAAAAAATAGTAATCACTAATAATGTAGGTGCTTAGGTAAGTTATTGCAATAAGTAAACAATATACCTACCTAGCTAAATTTGTTCAAATAAAAATGATCGCAACCTAAATGTAAGCTAAACCATTATACTAATTATCAGTCTCATAATTACTTATTTTCAAGTAGGTAATTTAACTATGATAAGTTTATATGAAATGACTGTAGGTATCAAAATAATTAGTAAAACTAAATTGTATTATAAATTTAACTTAACAAATTTTTGTTATAGATATGCAGACAAGGAAGTGGAAGATTTTTAAAAACTTTTTTATAGATACATAGGTAGTACCTACAGCAATACTAATAGTATTTATAATTAATGATATAACATTATAACTAATTACAAATTCATATAAAATAAAATTTACATTTGCAAATAAAAGGAGGGCAATCAAAATGATTTAACTTATTTTTTGTTACTAGATAGGTATCTTATATACTATATAACTTAGGGTTAGGTTAGAGTCTAGTCAGTAGTCAGCTTAACAATAAGTTTCCCCTCCCTACAAATTTCCATAAATATATTTATATATATATTCATTTTGTAATATTGCTCACCAAGAACAAGAATACAACAACATACATTACTTCATTTGATTTGTGTAAAATTAACTAAATATAATGCAAGATCATCATATAAAATATAACTACATTTGGCCAGCAATAAGATGGTCTTTACTGTAATTTTCAATTTCCAAAGTAAATATTTACTTTATAGTTTTTTATTTTTAATTTATCATACTATAATAAATAATAATCATAGATGTCAAAAAATAAGACTGTCATATTTTGATCTGAGGCATTAAATAAAAACAAATTTTTGTGCAATCAATATTTTATAATACAAATATAATACATATATTATAATTTTAAATTTATAATATAAATGGGTTTTAGTTGATGAATAAGACAAATCAATATAATTCGTTTTAAAAGCAGTAAATTTAAGTCGCTTAAGTTGATATACTATACCTAATAGCGTTTTCAATTTGACGCACTTTATACTTTATAGTTTATACACATAATATTTTACCATCCCGTCGTTCAGTGCGGCACGTCTGATTGCATTATGCTTATAATACACCCAGATAGATGGCGTTAGTATCGATACAAAGGCAAATTCCGGCGTACTCCGCCCAACATTTCGTAACCATAATAAATAATAATTATTAATTATCTCGTGTCCAATCCTGTATATCTTAGTCCGTGGTCTTAGATAATACCGTGCAGTAGTATCTAAGGTGGATCTAGGTGGATCAATTCACCTTGGTAGTATATTATTATATATCCGTGGCAGTAGGTCATAGCCACAGACTTCTATACTATTATGTATTCATGTAGAAAACTGTGTTCATAGCTGTGTTTATATCGTAAATTGTGGTCATCAGCATGGCTACAGATACAAGTATCTATATCCGTGGTCATCAGTGAATCTGGTAGAGAAGATCTACATCGTGAATACTACAACTCTATCAAGTAGGTGGAGGGTGGAGCACGGGAGCGCGTTCCTAAGATCCGTTCTATTGTGGTTCTATGCTTTGGTTGCGGTGAGGGTGCTTCAGTGATTGACGATTGTTTATGGTTTGAGCCTTGGAGGACAGCATTGCTGTTTGTACGACCACTAAAAAAACTGAAAAATGCATGCATTTATGCAGTCATGCATTTCAAATATTTGTAAATTATGTAAAACAATGTAAACATTTTTCTTGTTTAATTATTTTTATTAAATCGTTCTTTTCTTTAAATTTAACGTTTGTTGTTACTTAAATGTAATTCATACTAATCAACAGAACATAATATTATATTAAATCTTATATTCATATTCCGTGTGGTAACAAAAACATATCGTAATATTTTTACCGGAATAGGTAGGTACTTACTACTTTTTTTATTGTAAAACACTTGACGATAACAATCTTTTTATTTATTGATGTTTCTATTAAGATTACATGGTAGGTTGAACTAATTTTTGCCAGTAACAAATCGCACAGGTATATTATATTATTTCATAAAATATTAACTGTTATTAACTTAGGTATGTTTTATGAGTAAAGACCGAATTCTAGTGCAGTGTAGTGTTCTAAATCCTATAGAAACAAGCTATAAATCCAAATCAAAAGATGTAGATTTAACGAAAGTTTTATTTCGAACAAAATTGCACATTTTAGGTTTTTTTTTATAAATATGAACTAATTAGTACTTTTGTACAAATATTTATTTGCTCATTAATTTATTATAACATTTAGGTATCTACTTTTTCATTGGTATATTATGTTGTTATATGAATTATTGGGCTTTCATATCTAATAATAAAGTAATACATATATCGATATAAAACGACGTAGGTAATGAAGATAATGACGCACTATTATACTACGATTGTCGATTGTCGATTACATATACATTACACACATACAGTTTGTACTACAGTCTATCCCAGAGCAGCCGTAGTCAACCCGTGTTCTATACAACGATTTTATAGTTTATATTAATTAATTTAAAATGCCAATAATTGGTAGAAATCATTGTTCTAAAATAAAGTGTTTGATTGAAAAATATCTAGGTAGTGCAATAAGCGGCTATTGGTTGTGAACGTAAATCACAAGTTAACGCACACTTGCGATTCAAGTACGTACCTTCCAACAACCTTCACATTAATTTTCTACTGTAGTCAATAATTCTCAACAATTTAACGATTAAATAAATGGGAATAACGTAGATTTAACCTTTTCATGCCCGGTATTATGATCAGATAGAGATATCGAATTTTAGTAAAAAGTTTTTTTCTTTAGAATTTTATTAACATTAACTTTATGCCATAATAATACTATTAGTTTTTGGCACGATTTAAGATATTATACAGGTTAATCAACGCCGTATTGAAATTGGTTTCCGGAGTGAGGCCCACAGGCCACAGTATATCTTAAATAGTATGGTAGTTTTTGGTTTTTAATTTTTATCTGAAAAAATATTGTTGATAACAAATTTTTTTTGTTCTATATTCTATATTGTGTGAAACGAAAATATGCATATTTCGGTGTTGGCTACACTGTTCTAGGATAAATTGCTTGTAGTAGATAAAAATTGATGACATGATTCGAAATTCGAATGATCCAAAAATTATCGTTGGGCATGAAAGGGTTAAAGAAGATCCTGCTATTACCTATAAGTTGATACAAACAATGTTTTATAACAAGTGTTCAACAAGTGTCAAGTGTGTTTCAATTAAAACAAAATATATTAAGTAATAGAAGACATAATTTTACTGACAAAAACTTAAAAATGTACATGATCATTTATAATTAATTTTAATCAAATATTGTAGATCAGTTTAAATTTTATAAGTATTTTAAATTATTTAATTTAAACTAAATTAAAATTGTAGATTCCGAGCGGAACGATGAATGTATTGATTTTTGTGTTTTTATTTTTTATTTTTGTTGTGTCTGTCATCACTCATCACCTTTTAGCACAATAAAAATGATTAGATTTTATTCAAGACTACAACAGTAATTTTTTTGATAGGAAAGTCTAGTTGGTACTTTTAAGGTCCAAATTCTCATTTACCAATAGTTTTCAAAAGCGCCGAGAAAAACCAAAAAATAAGGAAAAATGAGAATTTTTACACAAAATCGGTTTTTGACAAAATTGATTTTGGTTTTTGGTGTAACTCTAATGACCCTATATTTATGAAATTTGTATTGGATATTTATATTAGCATTTTTATACACGATAAAATTTTCAAAATATTTTGATTTGTTTTGAACTGTTAACAGTCATTTTCAGTTTCCAATTTTTTAGTTTTATTTTCTATGAATGTCATTAAGATCAATACAATTTTATTTTATTTTATTTTAATTCAAGGCTCCTAATATATTGTTACAATGACATTTGAAAAATATTATAAATCCATGGTCACAATTTTTTATTTATAAGCATTTAAAGTATACTTTTTGAAATACACGAAAATGTCATGACAATTTGCAAATTACTTTGAGTTTGAAATTCATAAAAAATTTTCTTTTTAGATCTTAAATTTAAGGTTCCTTATAAGTTTGTCCATGTTTATCAAAAAAAAAAATGTCTAAGAAAGTCAAATTAAATTTTTATGAGCGCTTACACTAGGTGTTTATTTTATCTATTCCTATACGCTTGATAAAAATTTCAAAATATTTTCACTCGTTTTGAGCTGTTTAAGGACATTATCAAATTTTTTAGTTTTTTTTCTATTAATATCAATACAATTTTATTCGTTTGGTCAGAAAGTGGGAAAATGTAATACAAGGCTTTTGATGTATTGCTACAACAGTAGTTGAAAAATATCAAAAATACATAAGCACATTTTTTTTTATAAGCATTTTAAGCTCAAATTTTGACAAAATGTATAACATTTTAAATTTTAAAATGATTTTGTAGTTATAAATGTATAATTTTCAACTTTTTTAGCCAAGGATTGAAAATTTAAAACAAGATTCCGCGTAAATAGGTAAATTTATTTCTTTTATTTACAATAATATCATAAAATATACTTAGTAATATCATAATACAATATAAATATAATATAAAATATCCTAGACTATCGTTATTCGTATACAATGATTTTATAACATTAAATTCAAGTTTAACAACATCCATTACAGTGACCCACTTCTAATCTACTTTACAGCAGAATGACACCCATTTGACTATTTTTTTTTTAAATGTTATCTATATATATATATATATATACATAAGTGTGTTAGTTACACTATTTATAACTCAAGAATGGCTGAACCGATTTGGCCGAAAATTGGTGGGGAGGTAACTTAGAACCAGGAGATGAACATGGGATACTTTTTATCCCGTTAAAGTGGATATTCCCGCGCCATTTGTGCAGCAAAAAAAGAAACCGAATAATAGGTATTATATTTTTGCTTATTATACCTAAGGCGTTACTATTGGTTACGATTGAATATAATTTTAGACCTTTATATTATATTTGGTCAAAACCATATCTTTAGTAAAAATGGTATTCCAACGCTAACTTTTCGATCGTTGTCCCGAGAACCTACTCATGCCTATCATAAACAATGTGAAAACATTCGTAATTACGTACCTACGCAACTCTCGGGGTCTGCCTACCTGAAAATATACTGCTTGCACAATCAAAATCGTGTCTCACGGGTAATACCGGGCGGGATGGCTTAGCGGGATGATTGACTCACTGACTGATCAACATCGAGCTTAAAGCTTGAAATTTTCATGGTACCTCCCGTACCACCATGTAATTGTACACTAAAAAAGCATTTTCCAAAATTCGCATTTTAAAGCGGTGCTTGCACATGTATTTAGATATTTGAGAAGATCGATGAACATTTTTAAGTTTTAAACACCACACATCGAGTATTAAAAAACGAATTGAACAAAGTTTAAATCATAATATTGAGTTAGCATTTTTAACGGGAAGCGAAGTGGACGGGATCAGCTAGTATTTTTATATAATACTTAATATTGTTAATATATGCCAACTAATAAATAATAATATTATAAAAAATAAATAGCAATAAAACTAAAATTTTAAGTACCTAAACCTATATAGAAAAATTAGTTATAATATAATTCTTAATACAAATTTGTTTTTGCACGATATTTTTATCATTTCAGCATTTTAATAACACATATTTTGGGTGTTAGCTGCAAAAATCCGGGCTTTACTTATGACAACAGCAGTTGAAAAATATCAAAATTACATGGGCACAATTTTTTTATAAGCGTTTGATGTTCGAATTTTGACAACATTTAAAAATGATTTTGTAGTTTATCAACTAAAAATTGATAAAATATTCAACTTTTATAACTTATAGCAAGTACAAATTTTATTATTTTATAAGTTATGAGTTACCTACCGATACCGACGTATAGTAGAACACTAGAACGGTGTGAATAAGTTTTGGATGAGCGTATATTATTAAATAGTTTAAAATTAGTCTAACTGGTTTGAAAATCATAATATTGTTCGTATCTAATGATGAAAATGTCCTATGAACTATATTGGATAACAAACTCATATAAGAGTTATATTATATAAAAAATTACATCATGTCTTTGATTATGTTATGATATAAAAATTTGATGAGGATTTAAAGTAGTTACCTAACTAAGTAGGTACTTATTTCTGAATAACAACCAAAAACAACAACATTTTGGCGAGTACCTACTGCGTAAACATTTCCGTTTTCCAATAATTTTAAGATTCTTAACGGAGCAATGAATGTATTGATTTTACAATGATGTGCAGTGTTTAATTTTTTTGTGTGTCCTTAAAATCCAAAGAAGTGTCTTTAGAAACTGTATTTTTTACAAAGTTTTCGACAAAATTATTTCCCATTCTGTTGTAGGAAGATCGCAGATACCTAATTCAAAAACGAATGACTTCACCAAAATTAATGTTTATGTTATAGCCTTTTCTATACATAGGTATATAGTATAATTGCCAACTATTTGACTCTGAGCTATTTACAGACATTTGAAATTTTTAATTTTTTTTTCTATAAAATGTCAAAAAAAAAAATTTTAGTAGGTCAAAAGACTTGAAATGTTTATACATGCTTCCTCATAAGTTGTTATCTGAAAATTTTACCTATAATATATTATTGTATTTTATTTACACAATAACTTTTTCGAAACATTTAGAATAATTTTATGGTATTGCATTATTGCATACGCATATTTGTACCACGAATCTATTTGCCCTTTTCTACTGTAAGTTGGTATTGAGTATGGACTCAAAAGTCAATAACAATATTATATAATATAAATATTAAATATTATATACAATTATAATAATTATTAAATGCGACTGAGAGTAAGTAACGCCCGCTGTTATTAGTTCCCGGATCGGTGACTATTATCTGCGGGTTCGTAGTCGTATAAATTTTGCCTGACAATATTGACATACACTTGTTTGCTTACCTATCATACCAATTGTATGTTACGCTGCGTAACAACACCTTCCTGTACCAACCTAATCTACCATAGTTCAAAACCCCTACAACAGCTGATAAAATAAAAGTAAGTTAGGGATCTACTAATACTTAGTTCGAACCATTTGAGTATATGACATAAATACTATACATATAGATATCTTTATGTGCGTATAGTTTGAACACTTTAAGTCTTTAAATAAGTTTAGGAAAAATGGACGAAGCATTTCGTACTTCTGGAATGGAAGTTTTGAGGCCTGCAACCATTATTATATACGTGTATTATAAGAATACTATTCTTCGCGATGTATCATGAGTGTATAACAATGGTTGCACTTGCACACAGGGTCAAAACTCCTCTGAAATGTCTTCTTTCATGACAATATATTGCTACAAAAAGTCCCTCTCTTCTTGTATCAGCAGTATATAATTTCGGGAATATTATTATTATCACAATCTCCTTCTTAAAATAAATCCAATGTATATAGCACTACTGCAAGTTTATAATAATTAGTTTATAATATAATATAGTATATTATATTTTGGTGTACCTATGAATTATTTTAACATATTATTTTAATTTATACTAAATTAAATATTAAACTAATCGTTTATCATTAATTCTATTATAATTACTTATAAATGATGCATTACTGTAAAATGTATATACAAATTTTACTGGGAAAATAATAAAATATTATAAATTTGTATTGCATAAAAATCATTCTTTTACGTTGGATATAATCTTGAGTAGGTTTCCCCCTCTTAATTCGTGGTTATCTAATATCTACAAATGTTTGTAGATTATATTGTTATGTGTTTAAATCCATACGACATTTATACATTTTTGGTTTACTGCAAATAAGGTAGAGGTGGGTAATAATATAATCATAGGCGTACGTACGAGTGTGGATTGTAGGACTATAGTCGCACCTGAAATTTGTATTTTTACGTAGGCACCAAAAATGGGCAATTAAAGATTATCCCCTAATTTTCTTTTCCACCTAATTGCTGGAATTTGGAAGTATTATCATGACAACGACAATGCATTCCAGAACATGGGCGTTATTAATATATTACACTTTCATTTTCTGTTTGTTTTATTTATGCATTTTTCAGTAGGCATGTATACTTTTTTTGAGAGTTGGACGGTTTCAACTGTGAAGGGGTGGGTGGTCAAAAATAGTTGGCACATCTGCCACATCTACTACTTCTGTGCACGCCTTTGAATATAATATAAGGCACATAATACCTTTATGTGAATTCGTTATTGATACTTTCGAATATCGTAGTCCGTTTATGATAAGTTATAAATTATATCTAATAAGTAAGTGATAGGCGATAGCTATTGCAACAATGTAACATTTGTTACTTCTTAGATCATATATATATAAATTATACATTAAATAGTAAATAAACACTATCGAACTGACCGACACAAAATATACACACTCGACAATTTTCGACTTCATCCAAATTATTATTTATTATTAAAATGACTCATTTGGCAGTTAGTTTGACACTCGCCATCAACACGAACGAACTCAAATATACAATTATTAACAGCCATATTCCAATATACCTATAGTAAAGTACTATTTAACATATATTAATAATCATTCTAGATTTGTAGACCAAACATGTCTTTTTATTGATAAAAATATCTTCCCTGAATAACTAATATGATATTAATAAGGTTCCATAGACCATGACGTTAAATTATATAGGTATGTATAATAATATGGGTATAAAACGTATAATGTCACATTTACTTTCAAGGATCTCAAGATTTTATATGTCATTGCATTTTTAAAATGGTCGTTCAAATACGTCTTTATTATTATTTGTTTTAGATTTCACCTTTCAGCTAGGTATCTTACTAGAATTTACCTTCAATTGACAATTTCAAATTGTTAATAATAGTGTCAGAATCAGGGCATGCCCCTAGTCATTTTTTTCAGGGGAGAAAGGGGTTCAATATTTTTATTATAGTACGTATTTCAAATGTATTTATTTTAGTAAGTATTTTTCTTCTAATATCGTTGGTTGACAAACAAATCCGCTCTAGGCACGCCCCTGGTCAGAATTAAACTATAGTTCGATTTGACATTGAAAAATAAATATAATTTTTTGTGACATTTCATATTCTATATTATTTTTAAAACTATAACTTATAAAATAGGCAATATTTATTATAATTTATAATTATAGGTTATTGTAATAGTAACTATAGTTGTCGTTTCAAAAATTTAATTAATGATAATGTTAAATTAATAATTTATTTTTAAACATTTATTATTCAGAAAATGACCTTCCGCTTTAATCAATTAGTTTAACTATTAATTATTAAAAATAGTGGCTTTTAATTTGGTGATACAATTAGGTACAAATTTAAAATAATTGCTTCAATGATTGACAAGGGTATAGTGTCGTTGTGCTAAGTGTATTTTAAGTTTTATATAAGTTGAGGCAGTTGAGCTAAAGTCTATAATTGTATGTTTTATTTTTGTTTCCATACCTAGGAACATCAGTTTTCTATTTTTGTAAATATAAGGTTAGAAATGTACAGCTATGTACTTATATTTTAATTTTTAAATGAATAAATTATTTGTCTATAATTTTATAAATTCTGAGTGGAGCGATTAATGTATTGAGTTTACAATATGATATGTGTAGGTAATGTGTTTTTATTTTATATATGTGGTTAGTTTAATGATTTATTATTGAATTCAAATTTAGGTACCTATTTAAAAATATATTTTACGGTGGCTATTGGTACACCGAACACTAAAGTTTTTTTTTTAATAATTTCCTATACACATTTTGTTCTATGGAATTTACAAAGATTTGTAAATCATATTATGTTGTTATAAATTATAATCATTATCATGATAGTTATACAATTTTCATTTAAATCATATATTTTACATAATTATAAATTGATAAATAACGATAATTATAATTAATAATGCAAATATTTATTACTTAATGTATATAATATTATAATAAAATTGTGGTCTATGTTTTTAAAAATGTATGTTTATTTTTAATTCTTTGACATAAAAAGGGTGGCTGATTCCTATTATAAGCAATATTGAAAATTAAAATGTTTTTTTAAATATAGGATTTGTTACACCTAATAAAATATTTAATTTTATCGGTTTTTGAAGCCTTATATATTTCAAATATAAAATATAGGTCAATAGTTATTAAATTAAATTTTACCTAACCCCGTAAGAAACTTAATTTTTAAAAGTTAACAATTTTCAAACTATATACCTATTATTAAAAACAGTGTAATATAATTTCTGCCTAACAATTTATTTTACCTCCTTTAAACTTTTCGTTGTGTATAATTATAGATAATTTATAATGCATATATATATAGTATATCAATCTAATATCTATAGATCTATGGTTTATACTTTCTATTTAGTATTAACTATGTTCTGACTAGATTTTTTAGAGAGAGCTTTGTGACTACATATTGTACTTGTAATTGACATTGCAACTTATCGTTAAAACTTTAAATCCGTGAAAAGTATTGTCATAATATTTTTCATAATGATAAAATCTGTGTTCCTACCATTAAATATTAATTGTATATAGTACTATAGAATTATAATTATAATTAATTTTATCGTGAAATTAGTAAATTTAGATTTGTAATTTATATTTATGAACTTTATTGATTTCTGTGATTTTTCTTTAGATTAAATAAACGTATAAGGGTTACATTTTCACTACGCAAAGCTTTCATTAAGACGGGCGACATGCCCTTCTTTGTTTGTTGTCTCATTAAAAAAACATTTCACGGAATTTATTTGTTTGTTTTTTTATTCTTTCATCCCAAGTTTTAATTAGAAAACTCAGCATTATGAATGGAAATGTTATGCTTTAAACTTGAAATAAATTATGATCAAATTCGACTTTGTTAAACAACTATCTAATTAATCGGCTTGTACTTCTGTATAATGTTTTTAGAAATTTTGAACAATAAATTACATGAGCAGTTGTCACTTGAAGATGTTTTTTAATCAATGAAGACGTAATGTGGTGACATTATATATTTGCACCTGCAGAGCACCTATACTCAACAAACAGAGTAAGTGATAATTATATTTTATTTTTATTATTTATGGTAACCGTATACAGTACAAACTAATGCAGCAGCTAAACTTTAATTAATTATTTATCACGCTCTAGAAAATCTCAGTTTCCGTTTGTTTATTGTTAATGTTTAGCAATTTAGGAATAAGCTTGTATAATTTCGAATATTAAATGTACCTACATTCTGAATTACCACATGCATTTTATATTGTTTTACTGTAAATATAGATAACTTCGCCTACAAAAGTCTGAAATTAGGTTTACTGCGGCGTTCCCTTGCTTGAAATATTAAGTTCTTGAGACCTATTATGTAAGTGGTATCGAAGTAATGGAAATAAATAGGATCGTTTATTTTACAAACTTTGTAATTGTATTGCAGAGTTTTGGAATCCTGTATTTTTATATATAACATGTATCGAAACTAGAAAGTCTATTTCATATATATATACACTCAGCCATATATATTACATGTACATTTATATTAGTAAAGCTGAAACCAACTCTACGTGTTTCGTAAAATTAAAGACAAAAAACGAATTATTCATGCGTAAAATCGCGAACGAACCAGCAGCGATGGCGTCTCGTATATATTTTGATGGAGACATGACGTATAACAATCATGTCGCATGTCTATCCAACCGAAAACGCACGTCGAGAGAATAAATTGTTTCTTTTCGTTTATGGCCATTTTTTTCTCTATGAAATCGTTCTACCGTGTATAGTACTACAGATGATGCTGCGACAGTGCGACCGAAACAGGGTATGATATACGATATAAGTATAGATGCGTCTAAAGTTTGCAACCCCATCTGGATGACCTAAATATTTGTAGACTAATTTTACTACACAAACAAATGTTACGTCGTAAACGATTATTTTTTCTCTTGAGACAGATAAAGAGAGAGAGAGGGTGAGCGAAAGAGAGAGTGAAGTGAAAACTTTAAAATATCGTAAAACGCATTGGCCCCCTCTACCGCATGATAAATTTATATATATATATTTATAAGTCGACCAAAGAGGATTTTCACAATGATGGCGGAAGAGGGTAGGTGTGTGACCTGCGGAGAGTGTGCACATCAATTCTCGAAGAGGTGCGGGGCGGGTCCTGCAAGGGTAAACGAGACATCATAATATTAGATACGTCACGTCTACACAGCGGTACAACAGTACAAATGTATACTGCTAGCTAGTAATATCGTATCTATATAGTTGCCAGCCAACGGCATAGCGTAAAAGTTAAAGGCCCTAAGGCTTTAGAGGGCAGAGGCCCTCTTAAACACAGAAATTAAATTATAAAATAGTGATGCTAGAAAGAGTTTAATGCTAGAAGCTGATAAAAAAAAAAAAAAAAATAATAATGATAATATTATTATTTTACTATAAATAGGTCCTTATTTATTGAGATTAATAACATTGTAGGTACCTGGTACCTATATAATATGCATATATTTATACCTACATAAAAATTAAGTTTTGGACCATGGTTTAGTTAAAAAAAAAAAATGTCTCAATTTTCTTTAAATTGTAGTGATAAAAGTTCTGTGTCACTCCACCCAAATTGGACGTACTTGGGGGTCTCCGGAGGCCTAATATACGCCGCTGTTGGTTGCGAACAAGCGCGAGGTGCTATATAGGTTTGTGTCGATGGCGTTTACGATCCTGCAAACGACTACGGTGACAATTATCTGTGACAATACCACATCGACATCGACAAATAGACACGTCGTACACCACGATGCTGTGCATAATAATAATAATCGGTGAACGACTACGTGTGTGTTCACACACGCTCATGTAGAAATTGTCGGTTGTTGACCCGCAACGACACCGCAGCCGTTTAGACGTGCACGCACACCCGCGTACTCGCGACGTGCCGCCGCCCAGGTTCCGCGGCCGTTCATCTCGAATGTCGAGCGATGTTTGTTTGGAAGGCGGGGGGACGGGGGGGGGGGTTGTGGCGATGTGAAAAACGAAAAAAAAACGATATAAACCACACCGTAATACCGTATACCATGATAATATATTACTGTGTGTATACGCACCCTAACCCGCCCACGCGCGACGTTGCACACAAAGAGTAATATTGTCGAGTCTGTGCTTCGCTGCCCCCCACCCACCACCAACCACCAGCGAACGGCCGTTAACGGCGAGAGGCGGTGGATTATTAGAGTAATCAATAACGCGCACCCCATTCACGACGGCGACGACGGCGACGAGGGACGCGACGCGAGCGCGGCCCGCACACGCGAACCGTCCCGCCGCGGCGACTGCGGGGCGCGTGCGCTGCGCATCCCGCGGCGGCGCGCGCCTTATCACTGCCGTCCCGCCGAGCGTTTCGCGCCATCCGCGCGCGTCGATCTCCGTAGTACACTCTGGCACCCCGGTCCCCGCGGTATCGCTGCCTGCGAACTTATCGTTATTATTATTATCACAGCGACACGCTGTAATTAGCCCGCTCGCTCTCTGGCCGGCCGCGTGAGCAGATCGCGACGGAGAACGTGCGTGCCGTTTGCACTTGCACTCGCGCTCGCGGCACACAGGCGTGTGACGATCGTGTCGCTGCGTGGACGCGGCTCCGCAGATGACCATCATCGCAGCGCGCCGAGACGACCTCACGCCGCACCACCACCGTCACAGCAGACTCAGCGGCGGTGAAATCGTCAAAAAAAATTTCCTTCGAAGGCTGTATATATAATAATACCGTATTATTATAATTTCGTGCCTGATAATATTTGCGGTCGTTCCGGAAGCAGCCTTATAGCCGATAGATAGGTAGGTACCATAAGCGCTGATGTAAACCAGAATTTTTTTCGGCATTAGAATCAACGTGGTATGAAACAATATAGATACCTATGCAATTTATTAATAACTTTAAAAAATTAAAATTAAAATACAAATATGTTTAATGCATATTTTTAAATTTTTTAATGAAAGGTCAAGGTGTTTGGAAAAAATTAATATAATTATTAAATATCACATTCACAGATACATATAAATTTCTAGGTTATCGCAGTTTTAAAATAAAATTTGATTGTTACATCAATCGAGGAGCCATATCGAACATTCTGTGTATATCTCCGAGGAGCAATGTAGAATTACCGAAAATAAATATAAGCTATAATTTTTGTATAGGTAATCTATATTTATTATTTTATATTTAAAATACAGATATAAAAATTTGGATGTAGTTACAGTTAGTTAAGTTTTTTTTGTATTTTGTACCGAGTATCATAAAATAAGTGACACAAACCAGAAAAAAGTTAAAATATGTAAATAATATAATGTACAATTTAAAATTTTGATATTTGAATGTATGAATCTACAGACATCACGAAACAAGTTTCTATCTAAGAATACATGCAATATCATGAACAATATAATTACTGTGGGTATACATAATATTATATTGTATGCTATACTCTATATGTTATATCGATGATTAAATATTTCTGGAATTCATTATGATAATGACGTAGAATGAAGATAATGGCATAGATAATTATTTAAAACTGCGTTTTGGACTCAAAAAATCATACGATTTGTCACGAATTTGGTTTTAAATATTTGTGTTTTGTCCAGTAGTGTTGGTCATGAAGTACCTAATTGTTAAATCACATTGTATGAAGATAATACGAAAGGACAAAACGATTTTGAACTAGGTTGAGAATGTAATAGAACAACTGCAAAACTAATATCAATATTTGAAATTATTTAAAATACCTATTATATAACCCCACAAAAAATTTAAAATCGTATTCAAAATATTTAGTTTAAGAATATGTAATATATATCAAATTATATTTAGCATATTATGTAGTTCATTAATTTATTTAAAATTAGTTTGATATAACAAAATGGTTTTACTATAGTATTATATTCATAGTAAATATACTTTAAAAAGAGCATTTTACTATTTATGAATTTATATTCATAAAAAAAACTTTTAAATTTGTTTTTATGTTTGACGTTCTTATATGACAAATCATATAAACTAGAATATTTTATGAAAAAAATTAGTTTATTTATGAATCGTTAAATAAAGAAATCTATAGCCTTCCCCATAATTGTACACCTCTTTTTATGAATCAATATTACAATTTTATTTTTAACGTAATTCAATTTATTAGATGGATTTAACTTTGTGCTACAAATTACGATACTTAATGTCCATGTTTATTTTTACTGCGTGGGTAATTGGTTTAAATTGAAAAAGCATTATGTACTTCCGGATATTATAGTGCCACTTGGGAGCTTAATGTTGGTATATAATTTTCCTAAGTCGTTACGGAAATTATCTTATTCGAATCCCATTTTAAAATTGCAGGTCTACTTAATTTATGTTTCGGAATAGACTTTTACTTAGACCCAATTATTAATATTTTAGACATTAAAAATTATATGCCTAGTGCGTTATAAGCTTTTAATCGGTTTGGTTTAAATATTTAAAGCTGAAATACTTTATACTTCATAATTTATGTATTTACGAGTTATAAAGTTTTTTCTAAAAATGAAATTGAGTTTTCCGAAGAATAAATTTTAGAAAGAAATATGTCCTTTTGGAATTCTTACCTGTGACAAGTACATGGAGTGTAAACGGCTTAACATGATTGTGTATACTTATATACATATGTGGATTATATGGCTGTTTTATGCATTCGTGGGTCCCATATCTATGTAGATTTGTAAAACTGTCTGTTATTTCTTTAAACAATTTTGATATTATTATATTAAATAAAAAATAGAAAAAACAATATAGCTAAGAGTTTTGGTGAAAATTTACATATATAGTGTATACGGTAATTCAATAGGGGTGTTTACTTGTCGATGATTTCCAAGTCATTTAGTTAATCTGGTATCTACTATCTATACATTAAATTCATGTAAAATATGAATGTAAATTGTATACCAAACGAAAATAATGTTTTATGCAACAAAATTGCAATTTATATTTTTTTCTTAAAATCTTATTCATTTTGATTGTGAAATATTAAAATTTATATGTAATTTTTACTGTGTAAGAAATAAACAATACATATTATTATGTGACACGCATTTATCAATGATAATAATCACAGTTCAACAACATCAAATACCATTCCCTCGTGAGTGTATTACGAATTATTCGAGGAGAAAAATATTGTATGAGGGCTAATGGATAAATGTTATCTTTTAAACGACCAAAGTTATAAGTCCCGAGAGATTGATCGGTATTATTTGAGAGTTAGTAAAGGCGAATACGGCGGACAATAGAAAGTCAAAACCAACTTTACATTATAGACTATATGCAATTATATTTAACAATTTATAAAACCCTAAAAATCGGCTGGTTATTTCATTCCTATAGTCCCAAAAGAGTCGTTAATCTTCAACGACACACGACAGCGCACATATTCACGTAATATGCGTGTCGAGGCTGAAAAAAGTGGTTTACGTGACTTGTATACGTATACAGCTCTTATATAGCCATATAACGCTGTGGTGACGATGTCAGTTCACGCGGACAGCTGTAGTCTTGATGGTGCGGGGTTTTTTTTCCCATCATGTACGGTAGCTAATTTCAGTGAAAGCTCTCGTGTGTTGAGAATTATGGCCGAGCGTATAGTGTTGAAACTCTAGTGTCTACTGGCCGAGGTTTATGGCAATTTATGTGCTGTTGGTCGGTAAAGATCCCTCGTTTTGGAACTTTGAATTATTGAAGAATCGCCAACCTACCCTATAACGAAAACGACCCTCCTTGGCAACCGCGGCGCGTGGTCACGATTTCCATCCCTCGTATCGCACTAAACTCGAGGATTCGTATGTACGGGTTTGTCGTTAGAAGATAAAAAAAATAAAAACGTACTTTGGGTAAGAGAAACGGAAAAAAACTTCTTTCACGCACACGCACGCATCGTTCCGGGGGGAATCGTTCTGTCCATCATCGTTGCCGGGAGAACGTCCCTTGGGGAATTCGTGTTACTCCGTCCCTGGGAACATGTTATACACTATACTCTACTATATAACGACGTCGCGATTGTTGATATTAGATAAAAGCTTAATACGAATATGTTGTCTACGTTGAGACGAGGGATAAAAAGAAACTACTCGCGATGTTATAATAATATATAACTTGCGATATTAATTAATATTTACTTTACCAGTATTTGTACATATAGTACCTAGTTATATATTAATTATTGCATAATATAATATAAACTATTGAATGGTTTTAAATAATATGTTGTGTGGAAAAATATATGATATTAAAGCTCAATATCGATTTATAAAGTATGAGTTGAATAGATTTTCAAAGTACATAATATAATATACCTATTAGCATTATTAAATGTGTTTCTTAATCTAACCTAACCTAACCTACCATGTACATTTATTTATTCTACTTATAGTTAATTTTATTTTAGATTTCAATCTACTAAATAATACTTGTTCTATTTAAATTAATTATACAGATAATTATAAAGATATTAGATAATATAAATTACACTGACTATACTAATGTGTCATTTAATTTTAAACATGTGGATTTATCGGCTTTTTTATTATTAAATGTTTAAAAATTAAAATGTTATCGAAAAGTTTGAGTCGCGCAAAGGCATTCAGATATGACGTGGCAGAGTAATAAAAAATAATCGAGTTTTTAGTGTGGTATCTAAAAATATGTAAAAAAAAAGATTATACTTATAAAAATACATCCAGGTGTCTTGTAGGTAGCTTTACACTTTAATTATTAATTTATATTGAAATTTGTAGCTAAAACATTATTCTAATAGGTACAATGAATTTTTATTATTTTGTTCCTGGTACATGTATTTTAGCTCGTTACTTACCTATATATATATTAGTAGTTAATACACCAATTATTAGTGTAGGTAACTATAATGTCTCTCGTTAATGTATAATTATCACAACAGGTAGTAATAATTTTCAATAAAAATATTTTGTTGTATTTTGTTTCAATTAGTGTTAGAAATCGCGTGTTTATCAACCATAAGTATATTATAAGTGTATTACCTGCTGGTCTACCTACCATGATAGGCTTGTAGCCCTTTTATTCAATTTTTATATCCCACATTCTATACTCATAAATAATAGTGATTAAATAGCTGGTTTCTAACTATCATCATAATAAATTATGGTATTTTAAATTGTAAATAATAATTAACAATCGATTGAATTTACATAACGATAGTTATATTTGTATTACAGTTTATGATAGTGAAAAATAAGTTTAATGTGATGAAGTTTAACGCGTGAAGAGTTCGATTAAAAGATTTCGAAGAACCGGTGCTCGATTTGAATCGGTCGGGGCCCGGGGGCCCTTTACGTTCTTACCTAATGCGAATAATTAATAAATCTACGACATAAATTATGTCACAGAATATTATTTAATAATTAATATATAGTAGTATAATTAATTTTCAGACCTTATATAATATGTAAATGAAGTCATCTAAACATTAAATGGGTTTGGTTCACGCAGTGGTGGATCTAAAGCTTATCTAAGGGGGAGGAGTGGGGTGAATAAAGATATTTATAAGTGACATAATGTATAATGTGATAGAATCAAACATGACATGTATTTGTTTATACATGCATATTAGTGAAAATAATTCTTGACTTTTTACTTATAATATGATAAAAAATAATTATTTTAGAATAAACTCCTTACCACTGGAAGAAAAATCAACTAAAAGGATCGCAAGTCCTTGTTTAAAACATACATTTTTCATAAAGTCTACTTGAGATCAACTTTTCCACATTTTCGAATTTTTTCCCCAAATATTTAAATATGACAATTTTTTAATTAATACTTTTTTAATATTGATAAATATTTGATGATTTATGGGGATAAATTCGAAAATGTGTAAAGGTAATCTCAAGTATAGACTTGAATGACTACAAATTAAAATATATTTTTAGAATTCTTATCGTTTCGCTAGATCAATTAGTGCATTTTAAATATAACAATACAACCTAAATTCTTTTGTTGCTCATGTTTTGACAAAAAAACAACATTACTACTTTCAATCCCCTTAAGAGGACGTCGCAGCCGCATGTGTTGTCTACGTCTTACACATATAAGACATACCAAATTTCCGTTCGCTAGTTTCAATAGGGTGCTATCAGTTTTGATATTAGAGTGAATTGACCTATTATCAAGCTTTAAAGTAATAACATTATTTGTGTTCTCTCGTTGGTCTTTTACGATATTTCAATTTTTAAGTAAGATATAGGTATGTCAAGAATTCATATTTTAAAATGCTCATAACTCACGTAAAAATTAAAATATCATAAAAAACCAACGAGAGAACACATAAAATGTTGTTACCTAAAAGTTTGATAATAGGTCAATTCACTCTAATATCAAAACTGACAATACCCTATTGAAACTAGCGAACGAACATTTGCTATGTCGTACGTGTGTAAGACGGAAACAACACATGCGGGTGAGACGTCCTCTTAAGATTAAGACAGGCCACCAAGGTTATCAGCTATCACAGAATATTAACTGATTATACATAGATAGGTAGTAACATTTTTAACATAAAATAATTTAATAATATTCATTAACTAGTAAATGTTTCCAACGTTTTATAACGAAGCAATTATGTTTGCTAAAGACACGATTTAAGATAACCGATAAGTATACGACAAATAAGCATTTAAATCATGGCTCCTATAATAATTATTAATGTTCAGCTGCAATGGGGAAGAACCTATAAATCCAGCCTGGGTTCACGGGCTTTTAGGAATATACTTGTATTAGGCCCTGCTGTAAGGCGTGTTTGAAATAATATTACTTCTACAACTGTTACAATTAACTACGGAAACTACTTTTATATGGGTCATATAAGAATTTAATAATACATGATCTGCATGCTATTTTTAAAAATGTAACTAAATTCTTGGTTTTCTGCTGTGCGGATTAATAAAAGTTCCCATATTTGTTAATACAGATATAATCTAAATATATTTGTGTCTATATAATCTAAATTTGGTATATTATATAATATTATGCGTTTTCATAAAATCCTTTAAATTCTTTATTTTTTAGTAATATGTGGACTCCGGTAACGTTTACAAGCGACAATAGCGTTCCACCATCAAGATCCAAGCACAGCGCTGCTGTTCATGGTAACCACATTTATGTGGTCGGCGGTCGAAATGGCAATTGGCCCCTGAAAGACATATGGAGATACGCCCTGTGTAAGTATGGCACGTAGTCTGAATACAAATTGACTCTAATTTCATTTTGACGTAACGCACAACAATCGAATTACAATTGCTCCCGTGATTAATTTGTTGGAATAATGGGGTTTGTATTTTTTTTTTAAATTATAGTACCCACGTTTAATTATATTATATTTAATTAAAAAGTTAATTTTTTAAAGTATTTTTTTTCCAAGAAACATCAATTTTGGTTACGTATTTGTTAGGTTAGGTTTTCGGATAAATGTTTAAATTAACTTTTTGATAATTACAGTAATATATTTTTGTTCACAATGACATTTATTTTGTAACAACTATTGTTATTATTGTAGAACTAAAGCATATAAAAATAATTGCATTTGAAAAACATCGAAAACAATTATATTCAATAGAGATAATATTTTTAATTCATCTGTATACAATTTACGTTTTTATAGTAATTTATTAAACACTAAAATTATAACAGTACCTAATACCTATACTATTTTTCACATTTCAACGAAAATTATTAAGTACCTATACCTAATATTCAAGTAAATAATATACATTTTTTTTTTGCAAATATAGTTCACGGGGTAATCCATAACGATTAATGTAATGTATTGCATAATATTATAGCTTATATTATTCACAATGTTCCTCCTTTGTTTTCTGAATTCCAGCGAATAACACCTGGGAACAGTTGCACCCGACAGGAGATTCATTGCAAAATTTGCAAGAACATACAGCAGTCGTTTATCAAGACAAGGTATACGTTTTCGGCGGAGAAGTGGGGTTTTCGTCTGCCTCTGAGTCTCCACTATGGTCCTACAGTATTAAGGTAATGCATATTGTACGAAACGAAAAACCCCTTAAAAGATGAAGTATATGTAATAATATAATATTAATACTGCATATCCACGTAGGTTTGTAATATATAGTCTATATAGAGTATAGACATATATTATAATAATTATTATACCAATAATTATTGTCTATATTATAAAGCTTAATATGTTTGATATCGCTTTGCTTTACAATAAGAAAATATATTGACACAAATATAACCAATCAAATACAAATGATAATCTAATCGTCTTAAATAAGAAAGTGATTGATTTTCTTTAAAAAACCGAATTGGTTTCTAAGGGATGTTTAAATTTTCGTCACATGCACTGACATTGATAAATTGTTTCTCATTGCAATATATTTTGAACAGTAGATTTTCGGAATAAATAAATAATATTACATATACTTCTTAGTTCTGACTAGGTAAAAATAAATAGAAGTATTAAAGTAAAGAATGAAGTCATGTCAGTAAGAGGTTAAGTTTTATTTTATTAAATATATTATTGTAGTTAGGTAATAGTTTAAAAAATTCATCTTTTGAAAAAACCTAAGTTCCTAAACAAAAGTAATGAATACACCCGTCGATAGTTGGTTGGTTAAATTAGCTATAGGTATCTAGTTAGATAGGCACTAAAAAGTAACCAATTAGCATAATAATTAAACCACTCATTTTGAATTAATAATTTTGCAAATTATATATAATATTTTAATATACACTATAATTGTTTTAAAAAGAAATTTCTAACTCATCAATGTGCTTTAAGTATTATAAAGCACAAACAATTCCACGAATAGTAATTTATAGTGAAGAGGTTATTTTTTTATTTTAAATGAATACAAGTTCGTATTGGCTAAAAATATTTTATATTTTATTTAAATATGACCAAAACAAGTAAGCGACACAGTCAATAAATAATAATATTATAGTAATAATAATATTGGAAACCAACTTTAAAGTACAATATTACAAAATAAATTAAATAATTTTGAATTTAATTTGGTATTATATTTTGCATACTTGCAGGAAGATCCATTATGTTTTCCGAAGTTGGGATATTAGGTAATCGTTGATTCATCTGATTACGTAGTTCTTTTACCATTTTTTTTGCATCTTCAGTGTTTAGTGGTATATTCCTTAATTTTTTTAGAATTGCGGATTTGAATTGTTGTCTATATTCCTTTACACGTTTGATTTGATCCTCCATCGCACTATCGTCTTCCTTAAAACTTACCAGATGATTAACAAGGTTTTTCATAGAATCTTCATTGATATTCAATTTGTTGCTCATACTTTTCAGGTTTTCTGTAATTTTCGATCTATCTGCCATAGACTTTGTCATGTACGTTATCATATCGGCCATTTCGGTGGCCATTTCATCTTCCCGTGCTTCGATTGAGTCATTGTTAGTGAAATCTAACTTAGTTAAATCTTCTGCGTAATCCGTGGAATTGTAGGTGGTATCGGCAGTAGTAGTAGGCTCTTCCAATTCGTAGGTGGTAGGATCTTCCAACATTTCGGAAGTGATGTCGGTGTCTGACTCGCTTTGTGTATTGGCGATAGCGAAGACTAATGAGAGTGAAGCGGCGAAGAAGATTAAGCGATTCATGATTGTTGTTAATACTTTCGGTTTAGTAATTTTAGATGCTCTGTATAGTGATTACTAACGAATGTGATTGGCAATGCAAAGTTTTAATACTTATATACTAGGTAAAAGTTGACACAGATGGCTATTGGTCAAACATAAGCCTATAATCAAGGAACTCATTTGGTTTAATGACTTTTTAAATTTACTTAACGTTTTTTAAAGAGTAAAAATGCTTCCTCTAATTAGTTTTCGTCTGTTTACATAGCTGAAAATATACGAATTTAATTATCGTACTTAGTATATTAATTACCATCAACAGTAGGTATTTTGTTGATGTATGGTTTTTATGCACTTTATTCGGTTTTAATTGGTAGTTTGTACTTGTAATTTATATGCTATATAAAATTATTAAAATGCAGTGTAAATATACAATAATATACTTATAAGTTAAATATATATATTACTATTTAATAATAGTTTCATAAACACGCATCAGAGTTAAAAATTGACGTATGAAAAATTAAAAACCTATTAAATATTGACAATAATAGTTATATTGTCAATTAAATTAATTCATGAATTTGTTGTGGGTACTGGGTTTCTAAGATGATAATATTATCATTCTGTAAATATTATGAAAATAAATAATTTTTACTATGCTTATTCGTGTAATAATATTTTGAAGGTTATATATTATTTAAGTACAATATCTAAAATACTTTTATTATATAGTAATTATGTAAATAATGGTCTTAAAATATATTGTATATTATTCAATGAATACGCACACATACATATAAAGTAACGATATTATTATGTATAGAGTATCTATCTTAAAGATTTTTCCTTCTAGTACAATTATTACACATTTTAAAAACAATATATATATATGTATTTTATACATGTAGGAATGGAAAATTGCAGTAGCACGATGATTTTTGGATTTTTTCGTTTTTTTATTGATAAAAATGTAATATTAATAGGCAGGTACTATTAAATCACAACAAGTATTTTTAATATTTTCAACTTTCATATTAGTTATTTCTCGAGTGATTAATGGATGAAAATTATGAAACCTTTTAGTACTTAATTTTTTCTTGGTTTTTTTTATATAAAATGTGCTGTAACTGTGACAATAATCTGAATATATTTTCCTATCAAAGCCCATCATAAAAGCTCGTTGTAGAGCTGCAGGACATTATTTAATTTCAGTTATATATTTTTATCATTTCGCCCTCTTTATTCATCCAAAACTGACTTTTTTCACTTCCTTCCTTAGGCCAAAAAGCTCAAAGCAATAAAAATTGTACTTGACGACAGTTTATTGGGGGAGGGAAATGGAAGTAGAGTTTCTTCTGGTTAGTGTAGAACTAAATATAATCGATTCAGTTTTGCAGTGAAGCACTCTGCAAGTAACAATCATTTAAGATTTCGGACTCCGACCGTCATTTCAAATTACTGATAATTTTTTATTTTTATACAATCTTAGACCCTAAGGTTAATAATTTAATTTCATACCGTAGTTGTAATAGGTAAACATTTTTTTTCTAGTACGTAGAAAAATAAACAGAATTTGTAAAAATCGAAACTTTTTATGTACCTATACTTTTGAAATACTTGATACTATAAAAATGTATACTGTTTTTAAGGGTTTTAAAAATGGAGTTTATATTGGATGTATAGATTATGGAATGGATATTGGTAGTTATTTTTATGACTTTTGGTCATGATACTTAACGTAAAGCTGTCGAACGTTAAACTTCAGTTCAAAAAGCATGCCATAAAACTGCTTTTTTGAATTAGATCGGAATTATTATCATTATCACAGACGATTTAAAATACACGATACATGTATTATTTATTAAAATCCATTAATTTAAATAGCAATAAGAAATTTGTCTTAAAGTAATATTAAACTGCAGTATTATTTATAATTAAGGTGTACTGTATAGATACAACAAACTGAAAACTCAACTTTAAACATTATTATGTCCTGTAATATTTTTCATGATAATGTGCATGGAATTTGTAAATTAATAGTATTGTGTAGGTATAAAATAAATTAACCTTTATTTATATTAATACAAGGAATTTTTATCGTAATAACTAATAAGATATGTACATTTTTTAAACATAATATAATTTAATTGATTATATTTTATTTTTTTGAGAAACAATAATCTAATTGATTGCATTATTTCAAATATAATTGTATTGAATGTTCAAATGTATTTTCACAATAATTTTTAAATCTGAATTTCCTATGGTATTATATGTTTGAAAGTAAGTGTACGTGAGAACTGGGAAAATACATTTACACAAGTTTATAATATTAAAACCACAATATCTTTGAATACTCCGTCGATTTTCTTATCTTAAAGGTTAGTAATAATTAATAGGAGCCCACCTCTGTAAAAATGCAATGACTTATTTATTATTTAAAAAAAAAGGTGAAATGTATAAATTGGATACGAAATCCGCTAAACCCTGTCAGAAATTCTTAGTGACCCAGAGGACCTGCAGTCTGCATATCACACATGTATATTTGCTTTTGTATATTTTATAATCTACTTATGTTAATTAGGTAATTGGAAAGTAGGTAGCTCTGATTTTAAATATAATGCAGATATTCTAGTGTAATTTTTTAACATAATATATGACTAATAACCCCAATTTTACCATGGTCTAAAAATAAAAATAATAAAAATCTTTCTTTCAATTTAAATTTTCAAAAATACTGCATAATATTGTAAATAATTTTATGGTTTACACACTTTAACAACTAATTCTAATTCAATAAGTAATTAAGACCCCCTCGTTTAATTCATATATAATATTTTGTATCTCTTTTATAATATCTTTCAATAGTATATTCACCATGCTCTGCACGAGTCAGTTTTATAGGCTCACGATATTTGTAATGAAATTATGTATTTATGTGCCATAGTTCAAAAATGTGCAAGATATTCCCGGCGGCACGTTAATTTAGTTACCTACTGTATGTTATATACTTTGTTTGTAATTTAGAGTATTAATTTTTCCCATTTGGTTTTATCAAACTTAAAATGCATTTAATTTTATCCATCATAAGTTTAAATTCAATTTTTAACATGAACATTGTATATTAAAGTTTTAGCTTTTCTCGAAGTTTGGAAAAAATAAATAATTTTAACGGACTTACAACTTTGTATTGAATCTTAAAACTATTGATGTATTTAATTTATAAGTAAATAACTTTTATCATTTAGACATACTGAAAATCATTAGTAATACACATATTATACTGTTTATCTGTATATCTGTTAGTGTGAAATGGTTAAAAAAAAGCCACAAGAAATAAGAAATTCCAACAATTGGAATCATCTTGGAGGGATATTATTTATTTATATATGACGGTCTCAGAACACTGAATCCTTCCACTAAGCCTAGACGTTTTGTTGAATAGGGTATAGTAGTAATACCCAACACTGCTTATATAGTCATGAAAGCATGAATTTCAACTTTGATTTAGGGTATTGTCTTAGATATACTCAAATATTTATAAAATTCTTCTGGGTATATTTTTCATAGACATTTTTGAATGTTTTGAACTCTGACCTTAAAAAGATATAACAACAAAAATATTAAATATTATTTATTTAAATTTTAAAATGTTTCTAAAAACGTTGGTCCTCTATTTATCCTTTTACTTAAATTACTTTCGGTAGCTACCTATGTTATCTTCTATATCTATATTATATTAATGCTTGTTTCGGTATTTGTGATTCATGAAATATCATTAAGCTAGCTCTTGTTGATTAGTAAATGATGGTATATTAATATTAAACTTGGTACAGGATGTTCTTGAATATATATTTAATATTCAATTTCAATATGTAGAATTATATTGAAAAAAAGCTAACTTAAAGTGGCTATTTGGAATTGGAACAGTATATTCAGTAATTAAACTCCTGAATTAGAATACTGATTTTTATTTTTAAATATTGTGTGTAAATATTATAAGTGTGTATAATATTTATATCTTATCTAACGGAATTTTCAACTAGAAATCATACTCGCAAGTCACAACGACTAACGAGTATATCAAAATATTCAAAATAACTTATAATTATTAAATTTTTAAAACCAATTGTTAAATATTATAATACAATTTAAATTTTATACCTAACCTAATCGAGACTACCCGGAAATCCAAATTTAAATCACTATAATTAATTATATGTTTAGAATCCCCACCCTTTAAAAGGGGCTTAACCAAATTAACCTTAAAATAATCAGGAAAAATACTTTGTTGTATAGTTAAGTTATAAATGTAAGCTAGTGGATTAACTATCAAACCAATAATATGTTTTATATTTTAATTGTTATTCTGTCAAAGCCAGCCGCAGTGTCATCTTTAAAGTTATCAACAATTTTTAGAATATCAGAGTTTTCAATCTTTTTAATAAATAAATTGTTGAAAGAAAAATTATTATTAATATTTGAAAATTCTTTGTTCAACACATAACCGGAGTTCTCAGCTAGTTGTTTTTCTATGTTAATAAAAAAATCATTAAAAATATCTGGATTGTTCTTTTAGCTCCATATTTGCATTATATACCTTGTCATTAGTTTTAGATCCCGTTACTTAATTTATAAGTTGCCATAATAGACTATATATTGTAATAAGTAATAACTTAATTATCAGGAATGGTTGGAAAAATGTTGTCGTAGCTTAATAAATATTAAATATCATATATATTTAGAATTTTTCTGTAAATTATCTTGGCTCATAATACGATTTGAATATATCTCGTTTTTCTCATTTTAAGTCTATAATCCGTTTTCTCCCCTATGTTATGTAATATGTATATTTCTTTGCGTTTTTTTTTATATTTATTTATAATACTTGAACATTTTTTCATTTTCCACCTCCAATCCATGTCTGTCTGGAAATTATAACGCACCCTGGAACTCGTTAATTGCGCTTAAGCGTAGTGCAACGTTCCGTATTTTGCTAGCAAAAACCACGAGTGTCACGTTAGTCCGCCGACATTCCTTTTAATTTGACGCTGCGAATGAAACACGACGAGGGTTCCAAGTTCCCACGTAGCTACTCGCCTTCCTGCCGAAGGGCGATTCGTTCGGTGAGAGACAGAGACAGAAAGACGGGTGGCACAATTCATTTTTATCCCCATAGGGATATATACGACATGTATAGCACTATATGTGTTTGAGAGGGGTGACTGTTTTATTCGACTTGTGTGTACATATACTGCCTCTACCTACACCCGATAAAAGCTCACGACCATCGCGCGTACTTTGGCTTCGTATCAAAATCTCGTGTAAACCGTAGTCACGCTGCAGTTGCGCATATATGGGAGAAAAAGTTGATCATTTGCCGTGAAAAGTGCCAAGATGCGCAATCGAGATAATCCAATTTCTTACAAGTGTGGTAGGCGGTTATTCGGACTTCGAAGCACGTACACTGTTGTTTTCTTATTTATCTACTTTTTTCATTTGTTTTTGATGGATTGCGCGTTGTGGCAGCTGCAACTGGCGTGTGCGCCCCCGTAGGCCATAACTAACGAATCGAGAATTATATCTCCTCCTTCGACGCCAACAAATATCCGTATTACACTAGGTTTTACAAAGTTGAATCGATGGGGTAGCAGAGTTTGTTTGTCATATACTTTTAAAATCCGTTAAAATCAGTATTCTCCTTGTATCGGGATAACTCAACATTATTGCCTCGGGATTAAGTTACCCTTCTTTAACGCCTGTGTTACAATTTATGGATAATATTATGTTAATCCTTGTTCACTATTCGGTAGGATTGTATAATAATATGATTTGTAAAATACATTAGTATTATGAAAATACAGATAGAAAATGATCAATATTAGGTATATAAATGCATATCGATTTAGTGGGTTTATAATATGTTTATATTGCTCGCTTTGTTCCTAATTGTTTCAATTTATATATTATTTTGAATTATTAAAATAACATTTATCAAACATCTTGGGGTATTATTGGTACTTATTTAAATAATTAGGTACAATATACTATATAGCCATATCGGTACCTCTAATTATATGTATATCATTAATTTAAATTAATTATCCAATAAGTAGTCTAAATAATAAAAGGTATTTAATTTTACAACACTATTTTTTTATCTTAGTTGTTAAAAATGATTCATTAAATAAAAACATAATATGATGTACAAAACAAATAAATTACTGGTTTTAAATAATTAGATTTTGCCTACTGAATTTAATTAGAATTTTAAAGCACTTCAGTTATATGCTTTTAAACTAATGAAATAATTATTATGAATGTATAAAGCTAAACAATGTTTTAAAAGAATTACTATATAGGTTTTCTAGTGTAGTATCTTAAATTACTTAATTCATATAATGTCTTGTGCCTCTGACAAGAAAACAAAGACACTAAAACAAATTCGTATTATACTAGTTAAAGTTGTAATTTGTAAATGTATAACAATTAAAATTTCCTACCACCATTTACTTACTTACCATTTTGATTGTTATACAATTACTAAATTTCTTTAATAAACTTATACTAACTACTGATTCGTCTTAAAAAAAAATATCATATATAATCACATGCCAAACATTTGATCATATTCATTATCCACTTTTCTGTTCAGTTTTGGCATTTTCAATAACCTTTATAGTTGTATTAAAACTTTTAAGTAATTTTAAAAATAATAAAAACACATTGATAAAAATGTGAATTTATGTAAAATGTTGTTATTTTTGCAGTATGTACGAAAAATAAACATCAGCTGTTGAGTTTGAGTTCATTTAATTTTAATGGATCAATTTTATAAACGTGCTGCTTTGAATTTGTGTGTGTGAATATATATATATATATACCTATATATTATATAAATTACAACTTTGCATTCTGAGGTGCTTATATTTTGAGCGCTATAAAATGAAATGGTATTTATTAATAAACGCGCACCCTCGTAATGTCGATGCAACTGCTGCATGCCCATTGAGGGGAACGTTATTATAATGCTGGTTGGCGTTATAATGCGGACGAGGGAAACGTCGGTATTTACATCGACTCTTTCAGAACATTAAACCGCAGCAAATATTATGTATTAACCAACACTCCGTAACGCCGGTAGTTAATGGGTTTTGAAAACAATAGTATATAGATTTAGCAATGTAAATAATATAATATAATTCAAACATGTTAGTGAAAATAATTTCTTTTAATATTCTAGGATAATCAATGGAAAAAAGTCAAAGGAAAATCCGGTTCAAATGTACCAAAAGGCAGAAGAGGTCATACTGCATTAGTATATAGAAATTCAATGATTATTTATGGAGGATATAGAGACCTAAAAGGATCCACGAATGAAATGTGGGCTTTCCACTTCGGTAACTTTAAAATATATAAATTATAAATATTTTTGAATTTAGAATTTCTCAAGCTGTTATAGTTATATTTTTATAGTTGTAAAAGTGATATATAATATTGTTTTTTACGTCATAATTAATTTTTACTTTAGAAAATAAACTTAAACTATTTGAATTTATTTTTATTTTAGATACTGAGTCGTGGCATTTACTTTCTCAAGGAAGAGTACTACCACCAGCGAGACACAAACATTCAGCAATCATACACGACGATGTAATGTGGGTGTATGGTGGAATGACTGATTTACATGAAAGATCAGATTTGTGGAGATTTGATTTTGGTTGGTATACCTATATGCTATAATATTAAATTGTAAGATATTATAAATTAAATTCAAATTGTAATTTCAATATAATATTTTAATTTATTAACTTCTATAATCAGGTGAAATACTTACATTTATTTTGTTATTCTTGTACTTTATTGTTCATAAAATACTTACATTTTTTGCAAAAAAATAAATATTATTTCAACAAAATTCACATTATTGTTGAAAACTGTATTAAAAAATTACTTTTTTTTCAGTGAAGAAAAAATGGAGTGTCTTGAAGACCAAAGTAAATCCAGGTTTATTGCATGGCCACTGCGCTTCTAAAGTGATGGGTTCTATGATTATTTTTGGTGGAAAAAAAGGAGGGCAGATTAGTAATGATTTGTGGAAATTTTATTTCGGTAATAATTCATATAATATACCATGTTTTATATTAGGATTAAACAAACGGTAGGTTATGAATATGAAACAATTAAAACAGTTTAAAATTACTGTATGTGTTTATTCCGTTAAAACGCGATATTAAATATGACAACAGTTAACCAGTGAATAAAATGATCCTAATTAAAAGTGTCGACACATATTTTTAATCTGTTTTGAATATTAGATAATGTGCATGTGTTATACTTTTATGTTAACGTAAACAAAAAAAATGCATACAAATTAGTCAGATTAAAATAAAAATTAAACAAAAACTTAAAGCCTAAAATAAATTATATATAGGCGTAGTGAGGGGTGTAATTTCAGTTTCTTAGTTATTGGTGCCAAAATGTTTGCAGGCCTTAAACTTCTTATATTTTCCTATATTTCTTTATCTAATTAAATTTAACAAGACAAAATCAATTTTATAACAAATTATATAAAACTAAACAGTAACATTAGTTATCGTAAATCTTAGAATCAGTTAAAACAGAATTATATTTGTATACAATTGGGCATATGACTTTACTTTCTTTTTTCTTTTGATAATTTGATGAAAATTATATAGTATCAATTTTTTGATTTCTAGTTTCGACGATTTTTAACAATTAGGAATATTGTTAGTTCACGCCTCATGGGGATCGTAATTAGTACAAACCTCAGTTGTAGATAAAACATCAACTGATTCATCTGGTCTGTATTCGTTATGGTATACATCTATGATAGTACAAAAATGACAGTATAAGTAGCACCTATACAGTTTACATATATACTATTGTATATTTTAGAAACTGTGGTTCGAACATAGACCTTTACGACTATACAACTTCCATAGCGACGTCAATGGGTACAAACTACAACATTGTGCATTGTATGAATTATATACATAATAAATATTACAGTAATAAATTTTCACTTGGTACTTGATACTTGATATAGGTAGTTGGGCAATATTCTCAATCGTCGGACATTCGGCCATAACAAATATTTATTTCAAAATTAAAAATAATACAAAACACTATTAGGTACATATACTCAATATCCATCATATATAAAACACATAACGACGCTTTCATTTTATTCTTGGCAGTCCAAAACGAAGGCTCTTACAAAAATCCCCTCTCCTAAAAAAAATAAATAAATTTAATATTGCTCTTGGCGCAGTCATATTAAACTTGTATACATCGCACAGGGGGGGGGGCTGAGTAAATAATAAATAATTAATATTCAGCAAAATGTATCAAAACCGTTTTTAGAAATATCATAGTTTGTACTTTGCCTTAGACTAACCTAACCTTAGACCCCCCCCCTTGGGTACGCCACTAACATTACACGTTGTACACATAACCTTATCCTTACGAACGTTTCAATATTCTACTTACAGCTACCGAGACTTGGGAAAAAGTGCACACTACCTATCCGCAGCCCCCGGCCATCTGCGAAGCCGTGACATTGACGGTGTTGGAAACGACGTCGACGTCGACGACTAAGAGCAGCCGTGAAAACGGCGTACAGTCGCCCATCGTAGTTCGGCGGTCCAGGAGCGGCCGGTCCGCAGACAGACAACAGCAGAGCGGCAGCGGCGATCGGGATCACGGCGTCCACCCGCATCAGTGGCACCACCAGTGCCGGTCCGAGTCCCGGGCGTCGTCTTTGGGCGGCTCGAACGTGAACATCCTGAAAGAGATATCGAAACTGTCGCAACTCAACCTGTACCGGCTGGCGCACAACAAGACCTATAGCGTGCTGAGTAGCACGGACAGCGTGGTGTCCGCCGACGCTTCACACGTGCAGCAGCAACAGCAGAACATGGTCAAGTCGCAGTCGGCAAACGTTATCGCCCGATCGCTAATATCGCCGGTAGTGTCGAACGCGTCGCCGCCCGGCTACAAGTCATCGTTTCCACCGTGCAGGATGCCCCGGGACCCCATGTCCGTGCCCAACTTTGGGGTGGCCCTGACCCCAGTCGAGGCCACCAAGCTCGTGTACCTGGAGGGCGAAGAGGCACCGAGCCCGCGAGTCGAGTTCGATCACGATTTCGGGTCTGTGCACATGCGGTTCCACCCCAACGGGCCGCTATCTTCCGGGTCGTCGACGCTCAACAAGACACTCAACCGGCGCAGCTACCCGATGACCAGTTCCGCGTCCGCCCGGTTCGGTAACCCGTACAGCACGCCCGAGGAACCGGGCGAGATCACTTCCGGTTACGTCAGCATCGAGACGGTGCACCAGTCACCCAACAGTGGCGACGGGCCCATGTGCTTCTCCAACCCCAACTACATGGTGGCCGATATACAAAACGCCATATCCAAAGGTTGGTAAATGGTAACCTTATACTGCGATGTGTGTAAATTATGGTATATAATAAGCGGTAATATTTAATTGAGTCACACAAATACTTTTAGGCTGTCATCCAACGAATTTTTTTTGTTCTTTGAGTTAAAGGACCTTCAGTTTATTAGCGTTATCCAGCCATCCAGGAGACACTTGCATATGGAGGTTTCCCGAGTAATTTTCCTCTCAATCCCAAATAATGTCTGATGGGAGAAAGTTTAAAATTTAGTGATGTATTTTTGTTTCCCACATAAAATACTCTTACGTGGGTAACAACTCGAACACAAGTGGAAAATATATTAATCATTATTGTGGCCATGCTAATAATATATATATATTCCGCCATATCCAAAATTGTTATTTAGGTATGCTGATGGTATGGCCTGTATGGTCTGTAAGTATATAACATTTTAGACTTTTACTGCAAATTACAATTTTAATATACAATTACGTAGCTTATTCGTAATATCATTGTAATACTCAATATGGTAATACGTTCAATGAACACTGAAAGCACTTTTAAAGTTTCCTGAAATTTCAGGGAAGGCTATGAGCCCCTTGGCTACGCCACTGGCACGGTATATATTTATATCCGTAATGAACAATAACACCGGTTCATCCCTCTCCCGTTAGTAAATATTATATAAGTTGTCCCCGCTGGCGGCATCAGTCGTGCCGTCATTATTTGTCATCGACGAAAATCCATTAAAATGTCTGAGGGGTTAACTAATGTTTTTATCATCAAAGTTTACAGCCAAAAAAGTTTAAAAGGATAAATGAGATCTTCCCACACTCATTCTTATACAATTACTTTATGGGACCACACATTTCATGTCTTTTTCCATCCAAAAGTTGAGTCCAAACCGTTATTATTTTATTATTTTTTTTTGTTCGCAAACAATATTATATGTATTTAGATTTATGTTTATTGTTTTTTGAATAAAATGTATGAAGTGTGATCTGAAATACCACTATAGCAACACGTATATTGTGTTTAATTTAAATTAGTTTTTCAAATTATATTTTGGCTATTTTTAGTATGGTTATTAGTCCCTAAGCGACTGTAAAACATAGTGGCGTAACTACTTTAAATGTTATCCCACGGGCGTGTCCGATTTTAACTGTATAACCCTAACAAATTCTTATAAAATATATTAATAATGAAATTTCTTGTTCGTAAAATATTAAATACATTCACATGTAAAAAAATTCACGAATTCATAGCTATATAATTTTACGATAATTTTTATAAAAAACATGGTATAAGCCATGCGTTTTCATTCCGCACCAATATTATGACTAATTTTATTCTGTATTATTTTCATATTGATCCTCTATAAACTGAATGTTTTATATATTTATACCTATACATTATGTCTATAGAAATATCCTGATTGAATTAATTTCAAACTAGTTTTACTCAGACTGAAAGTTTGTAATAGTCTAACTGCTGTTGCTGTAGCGCGTAGTTTCATAATAACTTATGTTTTAATTAAATTAAATTTAGAAAATATTTTATTCATACTCAATTTGCTCGAATAGGTTCACTATTCAAGGTTCAAAACAATAAAGAACTGGGTTATGAGAGAAAATTAAAACGAATTTTTAATATTATTTTTATATTAAATATTTCTACTATGTTATATACGTCTTATATATTCTACTGGTACGTAGTGTACCTAGGTGCATGTCGATTTTGATTTAACTCTATTCGGATTTGTTTCGCAAGTATACGAGTTTAGGGTACCCCCTACCAATAAAAGCTACTCCCCATCCCGCCATGATGATAATAATAATATAATGTACCTAATAAGTTATATTACTTGTACTTACTCGCATAATCAGTATTATCACTACAATAACTTATCACAAATTACTGACGAAAGTCAGGGGTGGATCTAGAGGGGATGATACCTTGCTTGGCACCCCCACTTCCTCTATCGGCCATGTTAACCTTAATTTTTCTTAGATAAGAAATTACATAATTTATTATAATTGTTGTGCCTGATATAAATCATAAATGTGACGTGAAATAATAATAACCGTATAGCATCCCCTGCAGTATAAAATAATCCTAGATCCGCCCCTAGACTATGGGTCGTCTGCATAATACACATTGGGATTAAATTGTTTATAATATGTCAAAATAATATATTATGGACTAAAGTGTGTTTTTCGACGTCTCGTTTGTTTATGCAGGTGATTACGTCAAGCTCAACAGTCCACCGGACAGCCTGCTAGAGGACAGCGACAACGCGTTCGAGATGCGCGAAATTAACCGTCCGGCTCCGCCCAAGACTCTGGCGCTCAACTCATCGACAGCGTTCAACTCTAGTTCGGACGTCCGGTCGTCGACGAAAGCGGCGAGGGCCGCGAGCGCTGGACGAGCGTCGGCAATGGGTCGCGGCGGCGGTGGTGGCGGCGCAGTCGTCGAGCACCATCAAGTCAAAGAGTACGCGGTGTATCTTTTGGGCGGCATGGAACGCGACGGTTCCGTGACCGTGTTCAAAAAGCCCATGGCCGTGTGGAAGCTCAGCATGTTCTTCAGGAACGTGCAGTGACGATGATAATGTATAAGTATAATAATGTGTAACGGGGATGGCGTTGGTGGGAGGGGGTGGGGACGGGTGGGGTTAGGGTTATGTAAAGTGTACCTACTGTCCGCGTCGTCATTAATTCGTTATTATTGCGGCATTTGTCGACTGTAGGTATAGCTACTGTTTACTTTGTATAGAAGGTGTATATTATAATAAGAGCACGAAAACTCGCGACCTATCGCGAACGTGGTAATGGGACCGAGCGAAAAACCTACAACCCGTGGACTGTGGTCAGTGGTTTTTACTTCCTGAACAAATGCGACTCGCATCGTGTGACTTGATTACTTATAGCGTTTTTAGGTATATTACTTATATTATAACGCATTAATTACCTAATTGTATTATTATTTATTATTTATTATTTATTAGTATTATATCATCGATGACGCGAAGTTCATCATACGGTTTTCTTTCTTAACGACGTTAAGACAGTACATTATTACGTCCGTATATCATGATATTACATTGTTTTCCACAAATCTTTATCTGCAACGTTCGTGCGCGGGAAAAAGTAATTGCGTAAAGTGGATTTTGTCCGTCCGGCGTCATAGCGTCCGTCCGTCGACAGACACGACTCCAATCTACATTGGATCTCTTGTGTAGGTAAGGAACTCAAACGAATACTTTACGAATCGATTCACATAATATAACAATAATTAATTAATGCCCTATAGAGATTTTTCTTTTTCAATACATACTTTTACAATACCATGTAATATTAATAAAATGTTTACGAGTATATCTGCTGTTTACATATTATAGCCTATAGGTATACCGCAGCTGTAATGAGACAGATATAGGTAGGTAATATGTAATGAGCGTGATTTTCGCATGCTAATGAAATGTGCCAAAAATGAAAATATTGACTGTAATTATTTTATTTTGTTAAAAGCAATTATTAAGTTGATTAAAATATCTTCCGTTAGTAGGAACCATACCATGGTAGGTACCTACCAATAATATTAATAAAAACCATGTGCCATTCGTCGTATTTCTGTCGATATATTTAATATTATATGTCGAAGTCCAATTTTAAAATCCTTTTTGTACTTTTTTTCTTTCTAAACAGTGACTGAAATCCTGCCATTTTATCGTTCGTATTGATTAAAAACTTAATATTTTTAACCATGTTGTCGAGTTAAAAATTATTTCTCGTTATTCAAGTGGTAGAATGAAATGGAGTGTGTATAATATCGTACTATGTTATGGTGATATTCACTCGATTAAAATATTACACCAAGATGTTCACACGATTTAAATTCTATTGTAGTATATTATCTACTGTTTTCCGAGCCAAATTTGAAATTTGTATTCAAGTATTAACTGTAATTTGTGTAATGTTAATTGATTAAAAAATAATATATAAACAAGAAATAAAAGTAACAAATATAACAAATATTTATTGGATTTCAAATAATATAGGTACACATAAATAAATCATTCTAGTCGTGTTTAAAATATTTTTTATAGTGTATGTATACTATTATTAATTAGAAACCTATTTAAAGTTTCTGACTAAAAATTTACAATCATAAGGATTGTAAAATGTTTTTATGCATACTATAATGTAGCATTTATGTGCATTTTGAACAAAATATTTTATCAACTCACTTTTATACCTACTGGTTAGTGATGATCCATTGATTGATAGATCTTATAGTTTTTAAGGAAATTCGATTATTTATTTTTGTTTCATTCGGTTATATTTTTTTCACGAATTTTTGATTATAACAAATATATTACGATTAATAATATTATTGGGTTTGATTTTGCATAATATTTTTTTTAATTTTTGTTTAATTGTATATTTAATTTTACTATTTATTCATATGTGATATACTGCCTATATAGAACGATACATCAAAACTATATATCTACGTAGTATTAACAATTATTATTATTATTATTATTTTTGTTGCTCGACGGTCGTGCAACATCATATCATCTTTAAAGATTGCAATATTAAAATATAAATGGTGACCTGTGTCATACTGACATACATAACTATAAAGGTAGGAAATAAATATACAATAATTGTGAAATGTTTATATGGGCTATAATAATTATAGATTGAACTATTTTTTATATGTTTACCTACAACCTATATATATGTAGTACCTATATATAAAACAATAATTAATCTGTGTATTTACTGATTTCTACCTAGCTTATAAAAATAGTGAACCATTTATATAGATATTTTACATTGAATTTGATGTTTTAAGTTTTTATTATATTTGTTTATTATTTTAATGATCTTAAAATTTTTACTGATTACCAATATTATTTTACTTTAGATTACCAAAATACAAGTGCAATATAAATATATAGTTTTTATACGTGATTTTCAACACTTTATACGTTAAAAAAATTGTCTAAATATTTACTATAGGCAAAGTAAAAATTGTTAATTTATTGTTTGAGTAAATATTAAGGTAATTTATATCATATTATTATGTCCATGAGAGTGAATAAATTAGTATATACAATTATGATTATGAAAACCATGATAATTCGTATTTTTTTAAGTAAAAAAATATTGTTTGTTTATTTCATTTAGTTTGAATACTTTTTAAAGACTATGCCATTGTACGTATAAATAGATGCCCAAAGACCAAGGTGATATATCGCATATTATATCCAAATGATACATATTTATCAACAATTTAAATAAACATTTTTTTTTTTTAATAGACTTGGTCAAAACCATTTGTTATAATTATAATTCATAGATGAAAATTGATAACGTTTTTTACATCAAGAGACAATTTATGTATAGTGATCTACATAATATAAAAAATATGTCAGTATTGCTCTGGTCTGTGGACAACTTTATACGATATATTCATAATGTTGTGATAAATTAGTAATTAAGTAACTATACCCAAAAAAAATTTTTTGTGTTTTTTCGTATCGTGTTATTTGAAATGAATATCGTTTATTTATAATAAATAAAATACACAACTTTACAACTATATGTCTATACTTTATATAAACGCAATGTTAAATCTTTTCTATGTAATACTTATAAGCACGATTTAACTGGCCTGCCTTATATACCTATACTTAATTTCCTTTTTTATTTATATTAAAGAATAAAGATTATAGCTGGGTTGCATAAAAAATGTATTAATTTAATGGACCAATTATGCGCTACTAAATCATGTTTATGGAACCATTAGCTCACTATTGATTTATTAAATGTTTAATAATTTATGGTTCATGCAACCCGTCTCCCGGCATTGAAGTCGTAATTAATAATTATTGTGTGACATAATTATTTTTACTTATCAGAATAATCCACCCCGCTATATTATTTCTTATTTTATTGAAATAACAAAAAAAATATATAATAATAAATCCTATAGATAATTTGTTCACGAAACGAAGCATAATCACTCTATTTTAGCATACACTTTTACTATAAGTAGTTGTTACAATGTTACCACCGTTAATCTAATTAATTATGTTAACAAAGCCAACAGACACCATGTAATATAAATTATTAACACGTTATGATAATACATTAATACATATAGTGAAAATAGCACTGTAATATATATATAAGTATGTAACATAAGTATACAATTTACATATATCATTTTTACTATAATAATATATTGGACGCGGCCGCAGACATGACGACTTGACAACAAGAGTTGATATAAAAGACAACTAACCATATAATTATCATTTAATTTCATTGTTACAAAAACGTTATAAAATGTCTAAAGGTACCTACCCTATTTTTTTATAATTTAGTTATTGAAATGACAGGGATGGACTAATTACTATTTTTTGTAGCATGGGCTTATGGCATATTATAATAAAATAATTTATCTCCTTGCCCTTAGCTCCCATCCCACCTATTGGAATAATGCGGTAAGACGTACATAATATTATAGTAAATTGCTTCCACTCCACGACAATTTTCAACCTAGATTTCGTATATCAAGTTATTATTATTGTCTATTGATAATATAGAACATTCTCAACATTTTTTAGTATCTACCCATGTTATGATAAGAGAGTATCATTTAAAATTTCGTAAAAATTGTGAGTGGTACACTAGTAGTGTAGTACTATTGATTATGAATAACAACCACATCCATTTTTCGCGCATTTTACGTGCTACGTTTAACGCACCATTGCAAAATCTATAGTATTTATATTCAATGTTAATACATCATATTAACATAATAATAATTAATGAAATTTTCTTTATAATAAACATAATCGAAATTTTATTTATAAGGTATAAATGCAGTTTAGCTCCCCCTCGCGAATTTGAATTTTTTTAATCGAAACTTATGTAACTTGACGAGTTAAGAACAATGGTCCAACTAGAGTTTTTTGCTCGGACTTTGGTGGTTATAATCTAATGAAGTTAAGGATTTTTCCATTTTGGGTTAAAATGCACTTTACCACGCCCCTCACTAATTTCAAAATTTTATTTTGAAAACACGTTTATTTCAACACTGATTTCGTACCTAAGTGTTTAAATTTTTTTGTGGAAACTATTATTTTAGAAATTATAGCCTTCCAAAGTTTGCCATTTTACGTTTATATGAATACGCAGAACACTTCTTTATAATGCCGCGTGGAGTACCTCGAGTCATAAAATTTGTATGTGATACGACTTTATTAAGAAAATTGACTACCAAATAATTGCCAACAGACAGTAGGTATATGGTATCAATAATAATAATTTATAGGTGATAACAATAAAAAAATATTAGTTTGAGGTGAAATCAAATATCTATTAGTGGAATACTTGAAAAAAAAACAGATTTTGAATTTAATAGAAATAAAGATTCATATTGTTTATGATTATTATAATATTTGTTATAAAACTATTAAGTATATATTGTATTATTATTAGTATTATTATTTGGGTTTCGGGTTTTTGGGTGCTGGATATAATCGGGTGTTCAAACATCGTTATAAAAAATTTAAAAAAACGTTTGTGCTTTAATAACCTTTATTATTTAGATTAATATTGATTAATACAGGTTATGTATTTTTATTTCTACTTCATTAAATTGATTTTGATTTTGATCACTGTATATTGATGTAAACCACAGACTTTTATACTATCTTCAATCCTATGGTCTGTGATGTAAACGGATAAAAATATATGACGAATGTTTATTGCCGCCATTTGAAATTATAATTATTTCATGGAGTAAACGGCGCGTCAGCTGTCATTCGTTCGGTGGTTGTGTGCACTCACAATAGTCCACGCAACCGGAATATTATCACGTTATCAGTGACGACTGACGAACAGCCCCAAACGAATTTTACTTTCTTCGTCTATGTTGCCGACTGGCGATTGCCACTTCTCGCCGCCGTCTAATAAATTGGTTCTTGATTATTAATTACGATAAAGTTTCAATTATAAATATATTTTATACATGAATAACACGTTGTCCTGAGTGATCGTATGTTTGATTGTAAACGCTGGGACACTGGTAAACCGCTCCTTGTCAGGCATGTGGAATTAATTATTGGAGGCATTTGTTGATTTGTGTATTCCAATTATCAGCACCGAGATGATGGTTTGCAAAACGAAAACCGGAGTCCTATGTTCCCATTAAATAAACGCGAGATTATCCACCATTACACAGTTAAAATGTGAGTATGATTTATGTACGATTGAGACCCATTGAAATGGCGACTATCTCCACCAATACAATATAGACTACCGATTTTTATACCCGACCATCCGAGTGTGAGTACGTTATACCTATGTGTATTCAGTTTATTCTATTCGATTGTATCTATTTATCATAGGCAGTTATCTCATCAGGTTAAAAAAGTACTAGTGAAGTAAGCCTATAATATATATCTACAGATTCTTATATGAAACACGTTTAATCGTTCATTCGCAGAATTTAATTAGGTACTTGTCGAAAAAAACTTAAGTCCTAGGTACATATTTTTCTGTCATGAATATACATTTCTTCGAATGTATCATTGATACATTTTTTCAATTAATTCATATTGCAAATGGTTGTTTAATTCATTGGTTGACAATTACCTACCTAATGATATCCTAATTAGTAATTAACATTGATAATAAAGGAATGGATAGGACACCAGTTGCATTTTTTTTTTAAAATTATAATAAGGTAAGGCGGGTTTAGCATGACATGGCTATAAATTGGTAACATAGTAAGTCGTAACCGAATCTTTGTTTAGTTGGAATTTAAACAAGGTACATAGTTGAATACAGCATACTTAATCATTTATAATACATATTTTTTTTTTTTAAATAGGTATATTATTTTTAATAAATAGGTAATATTTTTAACATTTAACTTATTTTTGTTATAGATATTTGAAATTTGAAGTGAACTTCTAGTCTAAAATGCAAGACTTTACAAGTGATTCTAGTACCCAGCAGAGCACAGTTTCATTGGCTTATCTACGTTTATCTCAGGTATTTAATATTGTATTATTATCATGTAGTATAAATTGATATACTATAGATTTCAAAAAACAGTTATACAGTATTGGATATTTAAATTTGATATACTTGATTTTTTAAATTAATACAAACTACTTTTTAATCAAGATGCAAAATATTTAAATGATTACATTATTAAACAAAAAAATTGTAATTTAGTGCATTAATAATTGGTATGCTTTCAACTTATTTCATAATCAAAGTGTTTTTATGTGTAACTTATAACTGAAAGATTAACCTAAATAATAATATATCAACTAGATTTAATATTGATTATTTAAAGCTTTTCGAATTTATTCTTCTATAGGTAATAAACAATTATTTTAAACTTCACATAATATTATTTTATTATTATTTTATTTAATCTTGATTATAAATAATAGCTAATAAAAAATATTCAAACCACCTATGTTAGCTGGAATATCATGTTCTACAAATATTTCAAGTAGTAGGTATTCATAATTTTTCTTTCTCAATAGGTATTGTTAGCATTTATTATTGAATACATTTTCTATTATAATTATAAGACTGGTTCAAAAAATAGTTTTATATTTTTACAATTTAAATTTTTAAAAATCTAAAATTTCTAAAAATCTAAAATTTCTTTGCTACAATAAAAACTAATAGTCTGCTTGTATTAATAACTAATAGGAAACTTTTATTTTTTAAAATCACTAATATTTATAAAAATCTTAAATTAAAAAATATTTCAATAATTATTATTAGGGTTCAAAATGTAATTCCCACATCAAATAATTTTTTGTATTTCTAAAATTTGAATACCTTATGAAATGTTGACACATTTTACAACTTTATATTAGGGAATTAAATGGAAAAAATGTTTAATATTATTTTAAAAAATGTAGTAAATAGTACTTAAATGATAAATACTAATACTCGTATACATTGTCAATGTATGTGTCACATAAATTGACTATGTATATGGGCTTAATGGTAAGCAGAAAAAAAGCCCAAGTAAAAAATCGGACTGAAATAAGCACAAAAATAACACACCACGGAAAAAAGCCCATGGAAATAAAATCCTTGCGAATGCCATTTTATATTTGTAAATAAATATTTCCTTGATTATAATTTGAAAAAACATAGTACAATAATTAATAGTACATAATATAGATACCTTCTATCTCAATAACCAAGTGTACATTAATTGAGTACTACCTACATATTTTTAAGCACTGAAAATATATCCATTTGTCAATATTACCTAGCTATTGATAAATATTTTAACATTTTGACTGGTTAACATTTATAAATTATATTTGTAAGTACCAAACTATATAAATTAAATTAAATGTCAAAATGCTTATCAACAATTTATTGACTGGTGGTCCCTCATTGTGTATCCATTCCCCTTGTATTAACTTGAGCAACAAAAAAAAGCTCATGTATGCAATTACAACATTTGGAGCATTATATTATTATATAGAAGATAACACAAAATATTATATATACATGTATTTAGTATTTTGTTCATATTTATATTTAAAAAGTTTTAGTGGATTTTTTTTTTTGGGCTTTTTTTCTGCGATTCGGACTTAAGTAATATATATATTTTTTAGTTTAAAACAATAATCTTGTTCCTGTTTGTGTTTAATATTTTCATTTCAAACCATTTATTATACTAACATCAATACATTTTATATACATTATATTACTTATATAATAAATATAGAAATATTTTTATCAAATTTATATTGTTTTTACAGAAGCTTCAAAAATTTCTTGATGATATCACTCCGTTTCGAACAGCCAGATGGATAGGAGCACTTGTATTCATTCTTTTATTTATGATAAGAATAATAATGTTACAGGTAATATTAAAATTGTAATTAATTTTGTATGCATAAATGCTACAATGTTTTTGTTGATGATTTTCATTTTTCACTGAGGTTAAAAATTGTTTGTTATAAAAAGATATTGGAATGCTAAAACACTAAAATATTATATTCTTATAATATATTCATGAGATAGGCAGTAATAATTTTTTATTCTAGATTTATTAGCTTATTTGGAGGGATTGAGAATTAAATATTTCATTATAGGTACTAGTTACCTAAATTAATAATTATCTTTGCTTATTGTTTAGTAATTTATTGAAATTATATTAATTATATTTTTTAGGGATGGTACATAATTACTTACGCACTGGGTATATACCATTTAAATTTATTTATTGCATTCCTTACACCAAAAATAGATCCAGCTATGGACGAGTTTGAAGGTAATCTTTTATTGTTGGGTTTTATTTATTATTTAAATAATCATAGTAATAATATATTAAAAAAATTGTATGTTAATTTAGATGATTCTGGCCCATCGTTGCCAACACGAGCAAATGAAGAATTCAGACCGTTTATTCGCCGACTACCTGAATTTAAATTTTGGTACTCGGTAATAAAATCTACATTACTGTCAATATTTTTGACATTTTTCCAATTTTTTGACGTTCCTGTATTTTGGCCCATTCTTGTCTTATATTTTATTGTTCTATTTTGTATAACAATGAAACGCCAAATAATGGTAAGAAATATGTTAAATATTTTGTAATAAGTCTTATAAAATTAAATGACTGTGTCTTGTATGGGAATGGGATAAACCGGTTTATCTTAATCAGTAGGCCAAACTTACTCATTTAGTCACAATATTGTTCTTGTTAGGTTAAGAGGACGTAATACCCGCACCTGTAAGACGGAGATAACACATGCGGGTATCATGTCCTCTTGTTCTTATTAAATTTATTAGGTAGCACATTTAGTACCACCCACTAACTCAATACTTAAAATTTAAATAAATAGTATACATTTACACTATAATTGATGCTTTGTTAGTTAATTCATTTAAAAGAAGCATAATGAGACCAATATTATTAGTTATTCAATCTTAACACTAGATTTTCTGTTTATTTATTTATTTTATTTTATTATACTGTAGACAACTTTTATTGGTTTTATAATATTTTGCATATTTGTTATTACGGTAGATGATTGCTCAGTAACCCGTTAAATTCTTATACTTTGTTTTTATTTGGTAGTATCGCTGATTATAAATACAAGTATTATTTACAATATATAAATTATAAACTGTGACTTATCTAACAGACAATAAGCAATATGTGTGATTTTTATTAGTTATATGTAAATATATTCATATGACTCATGTTATTTTATTTTCTATCTTTCAGCATATGATCAGGTACAGATACTTACCATTCACTCACAGTAAACCCAAATATCAAGGTCATGATGAGAGTGGAAAGGTGATTAGAGCTAAATGATTATTAAATGGTGAGGAGGTGGGACTAGGAAATTTGTTTACTTATTTATTATAATTAAAATATACAATAAATACACACATCTATATAACATAATCAATTTTTTTTTCAGCTATCTCTAATTCCAGAAAAATTGGTACCAGTTGTCACTCAAAATGTAACGTGATCAGATATTTCATGTCTGTCTAATTAATTTTGTTTTTATTGTACACAGATATTATATTATAATAATTAACTTAAAGATAAAACTAAAATGTTGATATTATATTCAGTTACTTAAAAAAGTCTTAAACCCATAATAGATGATAATTGGGATATTAAAATTTTTTTGTTACAATAAAGTTATAATATTTTGTAGAAAAAATTATTAGATGATCATAATTGAAATATTTGAATTTTCTACTTTTTTTTACATCTAATATGTAACTGTGCAAAAGTTCAAATATAAATATTGTTTGACATAAATCAAAAATATTTTTTTTTTTTAGTGTGCACTTACATAACGGGGTAATACAATATTAATATTATAATTAAACTTCAGTTTTTGTATTATAAATATTAAATAGTGATTTTACAACTTTGAAATACTACATATATAGTTTTTATTCTTTTTAAGTGTTTATGTTATATTGCATTTTGAATATAACAGCTCCACTTACTATTTTAATACCTAATATCATTGCCAGTAATGAATAAATAAATAATCTTAAATTTCCTTATAACTAACTACTAAGGTCTCAGGAGATGATGAACTGTGACCCAAATCTATAAATGCCATTAAACAAACTGTGATTCATAATATGTAAATTATAAATCTCGATGTTTTTAATTTAAATTTTGTTTGTAAATATATGAATATAAATAATTTTGGATAATTATTATTTCCTTCAATACATAATATACAAAATACTAATAATTATCATTTAACACTATAAACACATTGCATCTCTTTACAACATAATATTTTTGTTGTTACAATTTTTAAATTTGGAGTACTTTGTTACTTAAAATAAACTAAATGTTATACTTGTTTATGATTTTGTCACAGTTAGTGCAATATTATGTTTGGTTAGGTAACAATGAACAACTTTGTATAAATCCTTAATCGGAGATAGGAGAAATTTTATTTTTCAAAGAGGTGAAAATGTCAACTATATTTTAGCATAAGTTTCTTGGTACAAGTGGTGAATTAATCATTTTTGGTTTTAACTTATGAATATATTTGAATTTAACCAATATTTATTTAAATGTATATACTTAATGTAAAGTGCTCAAAGAACTATTTCAATTATAACTTCTTTCAGTTTTTATTATATATAAATGTATGTGTTGTGTATGGTTTGTAAGTGTATCAATTTTAAAACAAAAATTCTTTTTTTATATTTGTTGCATTATTTTTAATTTATAATAAAAACTTATACTATAAAAAATATGTATAAACAAAATTTCGTTAGTGAAATAAAAAATTAATAAATATGCAAGATTTTCATGTTACTAATGCTTTAGTTTAAATTGTTTCTAGTTACAGATACCTACTGAAAAAGTGAATATTAAAACATACCCATTTGAGCAGAAATTGTTTGTGATTTTTAATACATAGATCATATTATTTTTACACATTTTCTGATTACTAACTAGTCTTAGTCTTCATTTGTTTAAAACATTAGCTAGTCCAGTTATTGTTCTATTTCTATATATTTAAAACTGTATCCCATTTAGTTTGGTAACAATTAATTAGGTATACTCTATTATTATTTTACGTAGGTACCGTGTATAAATTTATTATTATGTAATTATAAAAAAATTGTAATTAATACTTTCAGTTTTAATTTAATTTTGGTGTATAAGTATTAATAGTACCTACCTATTATCTGTATATTAATTTCTAATAAAACCCCTATTATACTCACATTTTAGAATATATTTTTAGAATCCTTTCAATTATAGTACAAATAATGTACACAAATTTCAAATACACAATCAAAATAAATTGGTAGCGATGTATTAGATAATACACTGACTAACTGACATGGATATAAATATGTAAATAAAGATATTGCCTTAGTAATACAATTTTCTCTATCTTACACAAGACAATATATACCTACCTATCTGGCTATGTAAATTTAAGACTAGAATATAGTAAACATTTTGTTTCATATTTAATTCTTAGTTATTAGTTATTAGGTACATTATTTAAATATATTAAAGGTATCATAATTGTTCATTACACATAACAATATAAAATATTATGCATTGTGTTTGTGAAAAACTTTTTTTTAATATTTTTATTTTAGTAGAAAGTTGCTTATTAATATATAATATTTATTATTTTTAATTTTTTGTTATTTAGGTAGGTATATAATATTGATAACTTTCTTTAAAATAAATATATTAATAAAAGCTACTGATAAACACAGACAACGTTATTATTATATTTATCAGGTATAGGTAATACGTTATAATATTACCTACCTATAATGTAATCTCACTATTGCAATATTGATGAAATGCGGATAGAGCCAAGAGCTTTCACTAAATTAAGTACGCGTGTGTAAGATTGACAAGTATTTGTTTTGTGTCCTTTTAATTTTTGTCCTATGATTACAAAGAAGACGTCTCATGTGATGTCTTATATCGTAACAAATTTTTACGCCCATCAGTTCTTGTTTAGCTTAGTTCGTTTAAATATAGAATAAAGTAAATTTACTACCCAGGTAATATTATTAAAAGTTAACAACTTTTTATGTAATTTTTGGTAGTGTTATTTTCGATACCTATTTTGATTTTGAAGCGAATTATATGTGAATAATATTTTATAACAATTTAAAAATGTTCATTATTTACTCAATTTAAAATTCAAATACCCATGCAAAGTACAGGAAATCGGTTAGGTTTACTCTAATATTACCCACTTATAGGTAGTACTGCGTGTACCCACCACCTAATTTTATATTTATGCGAGTACCCTTAACGAAATTCGTGGTACGCAGGTTAGGTATAGCCCCCCCCCCCCCACATTATTTTATATAAAGATTAAGGCTTCTACCCATAAACTTTTTTAGGACTACCTACATCACTGCCCACCCTACTCTTATCGCAAGCAACTGCTATACTTTGACCATGTATCAACTAGGTACCGAGTAAAATTGTATTATGGATTATTATTTATTTTTATAATAAATAATAATTAAATTTGTTAGTATAATGTTTCAAACCATTATAACAACCCAGTTCACGATTGCCTTTTCCAAATCAGAAGGAATGTGTAAAGGCACACTCGTTGAATCTTGTCATTCTAATGGTATACCTACTTGGTTGGGTTAACCCAGAGATTCCCAACCAGGGTGCCGCGAAATTATTTGAAATATTTTTTTAGAAAAAACAATTTCATTAAAAATATAGCATTGTGAGTAATAAAACGGACTATAATAATATAAAACCTATCGTGTTTCATATATTTTAAAATATATGAAATATTACGATGTTCGATCTATTTTAATGTTCATATACCAGTTTCATTGGTATCGTATTGTAAATTAAATAATAAATAAAAATAAATACAATGTAATAATTTGTTTATAAAATGTAATATGTATATAGTATGCATCTACACCTCCTACTTTTGATTATAATTATGCACTAATAAATAGAACCGAAGTACTCTATAGTATAGAACTATAGAGCCTCCGGATTTTTAGAAAATGTCCAAGGGTGCCGCGAGTCAAAAAAGGTTGGGAACCTCTGGGTTAACCTATAGGTTAGGTTCCTATTCAATATACGTTGGTAACACAATTTTGTTACTGACCTAATATACCTAATACCTACAAATTAAAAAAAAAACCATCTTAGAACAATTTAAAAATATCATAGTCTAAATAATATTATTATATAGTTAATTACTTATTGATGATTGCAGAAAAAATTGTGTTTTTATACAGTTAAAATGGTAGGTAGGTACCTCTGGTACCTATATAATACAAATTACAAGATGTATAAAAAAATGTATTTATTTGAAAGGTTTAGAAAGTTGAATTAATTTAAATATTATACATTTTTATCTTTCTATAAATAGATATTAATTTCTGTAAACATTGAAAAATGTATTATGTTCGAATTTCAAGTTCAACTCGGAATGAATTAACCTTATTTGATTAACACTGCAAGACCATTATAGTTATAAATTATAATAATAGTTATTAAATATCTTAGGTACTAATTTAAGGCTGAGACATTAGAAATTTTATGTCAACAATTAAGTAACGGGTACCTACCTATATAAATCAAACAATGCTTTTTTGGTGTAGGGCGAGGGGTAGAAAAATGTATGTATTTTGATATTTCTAGACTGAAAAAATCGCTAACCCTCCCTGGTGGTTAGGTATTAGGTTAGGTTTACTTTATTTATTTTTTTTTTACTTTATTTTTTATTTTTACTTTCCCACTTTTTAAAATTGTTATTTTGTTGAGCAACATAATATATCTAATACCTATAGTACCTAATATTAAATTATTATATAATTCAAAAATGCAATTGATACTTTTTTATTGTGTCTGGCTTCACACGGTGAACACCTACATGGCTCAGGTATATGAGCTGTAGTTTCAGTGATCTACACAGAGTTCAATCGCAATTAGCTCGGTAAAGTCATTAACAGTAGTGAAAGAACATTTTTATTTAAAGAAGTAGGAATCAAAAATAATGGATTTGGCGTCTACTTATACTGTATTTTTCAACACAGGCGCGCCCGACGATCACGACTCTTCTCTGCATTTAAGCGCAAACAATGGGGTAATTTCAAAATGTTTTGTGTTATATACTGTGACTCGTTCCCATTAAACTTACATATATTTTTATTTTAGGACGGAAACGATGAAAACTGCTTACCGATTTATTGGGAAAATTTGAGCGTACACGCAATGATTAAAAAAGACCGGTGGTTACGTTCTAGCATCAACACTAGAAAACTTTTATTAAATAAAGGTAAGAAATATGAATACAACTATATATATACCTTCCTAACTTTTAAGTTTAATTATTACAACATTTATTACCTATACCCATAGGCGTAAATAGGGAAGGGATAGGAAGATTTTCTAAATTTTTTTTTAAGCTTACCTACTCAATATTATTTTAATAGGGCTCCGGTCTCCCTCTCAAATCTTAAACGTTATTTGCGTTATGTCTATACCTACTTAGTACCTAAATATAATTGATAATGCATGTATATTTCATTTCTAAGAATGTTAGGAAAATAGTTTCTTTCAGTTAAATTCATCCGCAGTGGCGTTCTTTGTGGGCATTTTTTACGGTTTATATTAGCTGTTGTAGCACCAGCTTAGTTTTATTTCAAGTTTTCTTTTGAGCATTTACAATATTTTTGTATAATTCTCAGTATCAATAAGTAAAAAAATTTAAATATTCCTTGTCTCCCCTCCTACCACTCATCGACCAAATGTTAAACTTTGTTTTTTTTTATCAATTACCATTCAAATATACTCAAACACCACTTTACTATTTTAGATGCTTAAAATATATTAATCAGTTTATCATTAGATTTAGGTATAGGTACCTATCTACCACATCCTAAATCATGTGTATATAACCTCCATGAGTAGAAAACTATTAGAAATTCATCTAAGTGATCTATGGTGATTCACACACATTTTTAGATGTAGTATACTAGTATAGTCCACAACAACTATACTATTCAATAATAGCTATGAGTTATAGGTAAATTAAATTAAATTAATCTGTTGCACATATGTTATCAATTCATAATTATTTTATATTTTTACCTATGGCACCAGTTCTTCAGGCGTCACTGAAAATTGAAGTTTTCTAAACATTCTAGATACAACCGTACCTATATAACGGTTTTGGGCTACCTATACAGATAAATAAAAAGTATTTAAATATAATACATTAAAACCTAACAAAAATATTAAATAATTTTTGTGACTCATCATATAAATATAATTAATAAATTATAACAATTCAATTTATCTTTAAATGTTAGTTGCCATATTTTAATTTTATTCTCTACGGTAAATAATAATGTATTTATTAATTACAGAATAAACTACAACTATATTCAATAATAAGCTTTCAAAAATTCTTGGTGTGGTAAAACCATTTAAAAAATCTAATTCTTAAATTTCAGAAACTAAATGTTATTTTATGTTATCGTATTACGTAAAGATACCACAAGTATTAAATTTCATTTATAAGTTAATAGATAGGTAGCTTGGTAGGAGGTTTATCCACTTTTTTTTATTACCAATACCAATAATACTAACGTTAATAAACTACTCTCTTACGGGAAATATTAACTATTTATTAAGTAAAAATAGTATGATTGATATATAGATTAGAAAGGTTGCAATAGATTTACCTATGTCATATTAGATATTTATAAAGGATACCTAATTCGTGTTTTTAAAAATACACCAACTGATTTTTTAATTGGTACATATAGGTTATAAGTAGATAATTATTTATTTTTAAATTGCAGATTGTTAAAATTATAATATCTTAATATGTGATTTTAATAAATTGTCACTGATAATTCATAATCGAGTAATATTTAATTGGCTATAACTTAAGGGAGTAGTTTATTTTAACCAAATTCTTTTGATATTATACTTGCACAATACAATACTTACAAGAAGTATGTTTATTACTATGAAATTATTGTATGCATATTTGTGCCTCTAATATGTTCGATTTCCGATAGTAAACATACCTACATAAATTTACAAGAAAAATATATGGGTTAGAAAAAGTACACATCTAAGCCTTCTGACCATCCAATGTTACAGACTATATAGATCAAATTACTATAAATATACAAGTATACAATATTACAAATTAATATTTATAATATGCTATATTATTATATAATTTATTATTATAACTTAAAACGTACCGTGATGGACGTGATCTCGTGTTTTAATGTTTATTATGAACACATTATATTTATTTTTCAAGTCGAAGGATATATACCTCCATGTTCACTTGTAGCCATCATGGGACCAAGGTTTGTATATAAACCAAAATGTTTTAATAAGTTATATTTAAATTTAACAAGAATTAATATAATTTCAGTGGCGCTGGAAAAAGCACTTTGATGGCTGCTCTAGCTAATAAACTTCCAGGTAATATTTTTTCTATATTAAGATGTGAAAATATACATTTAGTTACCTATATTGTATATTTTGCTACTAAGATTTATTTAAATATTTTTAAAGCCCGAATAGAACTTGAAGGAAGTGCGAAAATAGGAAGTCTTTCTGTTAAAAATTTTGAAAGCCACAATTTTGGATATATGTACCAACATGATTTATTCTGTGGAGTTTTAACCGTAAAAGAGCACCTTTATTTCATGGTAAGTCATCGAGTGATTTTTACTCAAGTTTTGTTATAAAAACGTATTGTTCTAGGCTAAATTGAAACTGGACAGGAGAACAACTGACAAAAATCTGAAAGCTCGAGTATCAGCGGTTATAGAAGAATTAGGTCTTGGTCAATGTGCGAATACTAGAATTGGAGCGGGTGGTGAAAATGGAAAGGTACTTAAATGGAAAGTTTATAACAGGATGATATAAACTTGTTTATTACATATATTATATATGTTTTATATTGTAGATAACGTTATCGGGTGGCGAGAGAAAAATTGTGTCGTTTGCAACTGAGCTTCTTACCGACCCATCATTTCTTTTCTGTGACGAACCCACAACAGGTAAACAACTTCTAACGTTTGTAGTTACCTAATCATTTTTAATTTTTTTCACCATCGAAATGAAATTTATTAATAAGAACAGTAGGAACCGCAATAAACAAAAAAAATTAACATATTTTATTGGCCATTGCCCCGTAAACATATAGGCACACACTTGTTGAAAATGAGCTTCCTAAATCTGAGTCAACAACAGTTTTGTTACCATTATATTATTATAGGGTCTTCGATTGTGTCACATTAGATAGTAAAAATTATATATAAAATAAAATAGTAAAACTTTTGAAGTAAAGTAAAGCTTTTAAAATTTAAAATGCATTTTTAATTTTTGTATTTAAAGTCGTCTTTGTATAGAACGGATTTCTATCTTGGTCTGCTATAAATTAAGAGTGTACAGAAAAATATGCAACTCCTACAACTTCCGAGCCCTACTCATATATATTATATCACATGACTTTTTGAATATCAATTCATAAGTCTGATGTATGTTGTATGTCAATTATAGGTAGGAAGAAAACGACACATACTATATAATTGTGACTCGTATTTACCATTTTTAAAATCATGGCCATTGGCCAAAAAAAGAAATGGTAAAAAATGTGTTGTAGTTGTGTAATGTATCTTTATCGGTAAATTTCAAGATATGAATTTCTAAAAGCCTTATGTAGTTTAGTTTCAAAAGCATTAAATATTAGTTTTATCATACCTTATGCAATGTAAATTTTTTTTCTTGTCGCAATTTAAACATCAAATTATAGAAAAAAAATGTTATCACAGTTATCATACAGTCATTTTTATTATATATTAAAGTGATTAAACTAACACATAGACAAAAACCATTAATATTTTATGGTTAGGTTGAAACTGTTGCCTGTCTGTGTATTTAGGGACCCTAACTGAAAAAAAATTATATATTATAATATTATATTATAATTAAGTAGGTACCTCCTATACCTATAAAATAACATTTAAAATGATGTCATTATTTTTATTTTTACACAAAGAAATATAGAATATAACAAATTTAAAGTAATAAATGGTAGCTAAAGGTAATTTTAAAATTATATAACAACGTTTTTATTTAAGTATAGAAATTTATAAAAATACAGACATGTTTAGTTAATTTGTATGGTTGATTTATTATGTACCATATGTACCTACGTATTAATATGGAGATTGGAATTCAATCCTTTCTTCTCATGACTACTCCCTAAAGTTTTTTTCATCTTCTTTCGGATAAGAATATAAATAGCAGCTTTACAACTTTTGTTGCCTAATCTTTTTGCATTGGTTTCTGCAGGCATACATTTATTCTTCGTGGAATGATAGACGTATTCATTCTGATATTCAAATTATTTGTAGGTTGGATACATTTTGCATACAATTCAATTTGTTTTCGCGTGTTCAGAATATTTACGAACCCAAATGTCACAATTAACACTTTACGAATTATTATCGTCGGGATTAATTTTTATTCTTAAAAAAACTTTATAGTGCCCTTTGCTAGAGAATTCGATATTTTAAATAAAATTACTTTCATCGATTACAGTAAAAACTGATGTATATGATAATTTGCCTTGAATTATAAAAGCATTTTACAAAAATAATAATTACGTCATATTATGAACATATTATAGTGATGAGCTGCCCCAAATACGCCGAAGTCCGCAAAATCTTTAACAATCCCTTTCACTAGGTATACATGTATAATATTATTTACAATAGTTAACTAAATCAGTTGGAACGTAGTGATGATGCGCAGAACTATCGGAGTCCAACCGAATTTGTGTACTAAATTGCTCCAGAACTGCCAAAATATGCTCCGATTGGTTAGGTTCCAGGAGCCACTCTTCTTCGGCCTATTTGCGAAAATTATCGATTATTGAACCTCACGATGACAGATGTGGATAACAATATCAGGTGATGCGACCAGTTTTTCTCCGGAGACTTAACAGAGAACTGAAGAATATGGTTATTTACTATTAAAAAAAATTGTCTAGGTAGTTAGTATAGATTTAACTCTGTGATGATTTTCATTTGTTTTATTATACTTATGACTATATTATAAGAAAAAAGTATTGTAAAAAGTATTGTACTTATTGTTTATTTTTTTAAGAAAAGTGATATATTATTTTTGTTGAAAAAAGTCATAATTTTCCGTATCTGATTTTCAAAAATTATAAACTACAAAAAATAATACCTAATACAAATGCATAATTTGAGGCTTTAAGCATAAAAATGTTGAAATGGGTTGAGAATATTACTTAGAGCATGCTTAAAAAACATCCTTTAACTATAGCTTCTATCATGCGGGGAAGGTCAGGGACGAGCGACGTATTTAGTCGATAGGTATTTCTTTTGTTGACCAAGATAAGGTATCCAGTTGGGACGGAGTGATTCAACTGTTATATGATTTTTTTTTATAATAAATATTTACAATCGGACTACACTATACATGCAAATATAAGTACATACTTACACATAAATCATAATAATATGTAATAATAATGTTACAGTAATTGGTGGGAGCTATTTATTTTTTAAATAAGCAATTTTTTTAAAACGTTATAACTAATTAATATACTCTTACATTTTATTAAAAAAATATAATCCAAGCCCGGGTATGTGTAAATTCGCTCACACATTCAACCGGTGGTAGTTGTGGCACTGAATAGGAACTATTATAATTTTATTCAATTAATTAGACATATTTTTAAATTGTAAATTCCCTACTTTGAATTTTAAATGGTTTTTTATGAGAGCAACACTCAACACATTAAAATATTTATTTGATTTTTATTCATCTTTCATTGACATGTGATTATGTGAATATTTTATTTTAGGGTTGGATTCATACAGTGCTCAAAAAGTCATTAAAGTTATGCAACGATTAGTGTCTAATGAAAGGAAAACTGTTGTCTGTATAATTCATCAGCCTAGTACTGAGCTTTTAAATGCATTTAACCAGTTGATTTTAGTAGCTGATGGAAGAATCGCTTATTCAGGACCGCCCAACAAGGCTATTTCGTTTTTTGAGAGGTAAAATAATTATAAGTGAATCTCAAGAATAAATATCACCAAATATTGAGGTGTTTGCTACATTAAAATTGTTTTATGTAGATGTCAGTGTTTTTTTATAGCATAGCGGTAGTCAATGTTTTAATTTTAAACCATTGTTCCAAATGAAAAGTTTTTTTTTCATTATATTATCGTTTTGCTTGAAAAATTATAGATAATTACATAGGCGTAATCTGGGGTAAATTTTTTTTTTTTTGTTGGGGGGGGGTAGTCTGATGTAAAACTAAAAATCTATAAGATAAAATTACATTATTGCCCACTCAGTTAAATATCTTAATTATCATTTTTTAAAAAAAATATATTTACAAGCCTTACTAAGCATAAAGTAGTGTCTACATCTCAATTCCTTTTGTATAGTGATACCTAGGTAGGTAATCTATATTAATGTATTACTGCATTGATTGTAATTTGTATTTAAATTCTATAAAAAAAAACTTTATTTTTAATTCAATATTTATTAAAACACTTTTGCTTCATCAATAAATAATAATGAAACACTAAAAAAATTATAATTATATTTTTGAGAATACTGATTATTAATTGATTATTATTTATACTATAGTGTTGGTTATCGCTGTCCCGATAATTATAACTCAGCAGATTTTATTATGAAAATATTATCAGATAGTAACAAATCTGTGAATACAGTTTGTGATGAATTTGCAGCTAGTAAACACTCAGAAATAGTAAAAAATGCTATTTCGAATGAAATATATTTTGTAAGTATATTATTGTTGTATATTTATTTAGTATAAACTATAAAGGATGTACATTGTTTTAGAATTTATTCTTACAATATGATAAGGTGTACACAATTTTTAATTTTAGGATACATCAAGTTCATCAGTACTCCGAAATCAGTGAGTTTTGTATTTGCCATTATTAACTATTAAGTAATTTATAATTTTATACATAATAGTAAAACATTGTATACTATTATATAGACTCTACAGTTGAGTGTAAGTAATTTCGAATCCAAACTTCATTATATTATAGTTATAGTGTTACACTATAGACTATAGTTATACTCATAACTCTTAATTATCAGATGCACTGTACACATTATATAATTATAATATAATAATACTTATTATTTCAATATAATTTAAAAATTGGATTTTGGTCTGAATATGAAATGTTTTGAAAATGTTACTATTTCTATACCTTTTTAAATATCTCGATGTTTAGTCAAGTTTAGTCAAGTCAAACCTTTATTCTTAGTTCCAACCCCTATTATACTTAATATTTTGAACGATACCTATTACAACACTTTGATATTATAAGATCATTAATATTTTGTAGAAACTATAATAACCAATGGTAATATGAAATTATACTTCATGTTGATGTGACATACCTAAATAATATGACGAGTAGGTGTACCTATAGCACCCAGGTATAGATGGTGTACATACGTATATAATGTAATAGCGCGCATCGTAACAAAATGTTAATTTTATATGATAATAGGAAAAAACAAAAGAAATACTCTCGCGTATTGTTCGAGATGAAAAATATATGTTCTATTTTTTTTCTTACTGTAGAAACTAGAAAGTAAAATTTGCGTATAATTCAAAAATATGTGTACAATTATATAAAACGGTAGTGTATGCGTGAAGAAGAAACATATCTGAATATAAAAATACGTATAACTACCTAATACAAATAATATATATTATGATAGGACATAGATAACTTCCTAGGTTATACTTACCAATTTCTAACCATACGAAACCTCTGGATTACCATACAGTTAAGGGCCTAAATAAACGTATAGACATATATTGCCGCCTGCGTTTTACGTGTACCGTATACACTATAGGTTACCAGCTGATAGTTTGCGACAACAACAATAACAACAATACTGATACCTCTATATATACAGCTATTATATAGTTGCCTATATACAGAGACACGTTTCTGCCACGATAATATTATTTTCGTGTCGCGTATATAATATGTTGTAATCGTTGTGTTAATGGACACTTATGTTATATTATACTACCTACTTATACCTATATAATAAGTTATATTATGTGTACATTGTACTATAGGCATTTAATACGTTTCCGTATGTACTATGTATTGAAATCGTTTACAGCTTATCGCCGTTTTGGCCGGTGAAATTGTACCACCTGACGGGAAGATATTTTCTGGAGAAAGTCCGCAACCCCACCATCGACATCCACAGGTTTTTGCAAAAAGTCGTGAGTATACGATACACATTATGTACGGTTGTAACTTGTGAATACCTAGATACTTGTATCTAATGCACATAAGAATATATTTTGCAAATGTAATATATTTCATAGCTATTCAAATAACGCTCTGCTATGGTTGGTATAGGAACGTAGACCCCCCGCAATGGAATGCACGGCGAACAATACGTAATTTTAAATTCAGGGTGATTAGAATTTCATATAATATATTATAAAAATCTACTAAAATACAAATACTGCATTTGTTGTTAGTTGTTATTCAACAGTTTTCACTTTTCTCAAAGTGTATCAGTATAAAATAATTATGACCATGCGGAATTGCAGATTTAGTTATGTGTTATTCAGTACGCGTATTTATGTACTGTTTTACGCGTTAAGTTGCAAAAATATCAGTATATAATCGATATTATAAGCAACAGTATTTTTTTGTTTTTATATTACTCATATTAAAATTTAATTTAATCGTTTTGAATATACAGTATGTACATTTATACAATATAATTATTTTTAAAAAAAGTTATTAAATAATAATAACGAAATCGCAAAAACTATGTAGTAATAAATTCATAGACGTTGGAGTTATTTAGAGTGTAAATTATGAAATAATTGGAATCAAGACTTAATATTTGATTAAAAGTCACACAACTTTAATATCACTCTGAGAATTTATAGAAATAATTGAAAATAAACATTTATTATAATATTTTACATTTTAGTAACTTACTTCGATGGTTTTTTTTCAACATAATAGTCATAAGTCATTACTCAATAAACTTCTGTAAATGTTAAATATTTATTTTTATTTAAAAAAGGCACCTATTTTCTGAATTATTTATGCTGCGCAGTCCGCAGTCATTTAACTATTAGTAAGTCAGACCAAAATCATCTTTAACTACACGAAAACATTTTTAAAACACTCGAAAATTGATCTAGAAAGTGTGTTGATATAGTGTAATAATAATATATATAGTACCTATACCTATAATCTCGTTTCGTCAAACTGCACGGCATATGATTATTATACATATTATGATCGGTTAAATGCGAGGTGCTCTCAAATAAGATACACTACATAATTGCGCTTAAGAACTTTTACGCGACCGCACAATACATGTATCTATAAAACCTATACACATTTCACATATTATATATTTATATTGTACGTACGTGTGCCTATGCGTGAAGTAGTTATACTAATAATTATTATTTAGGGCAGTACACATACACACTAGACATACCGGGTGACACATTAAACGTAGTAAGACACTAATTATTTCAATACTTATCTTTTTAAAAATATTTATTTTGCATGAATTTAAGTCGTTAAAATACAACATTTTTCTTAAAAACAATTTTTTTTGCTATTTTTTATCGTTATCATTGGTTTATTTTTTTTTACTTTTATTAATGACAGCATGCAATTTTTGGTTCATTATTCCAAAGCACACCATTTTTTTTTAGAGTATCTATTTTGAATTTTTATAAATAAAAATCAAATTTTGGACGAGCAGTGGATGAGTTAGAATTACTTATAAGTATTTAAATATTCAAAGTTATTATAATATAATATGACCGTATCGGTCATCAGAGAGGTGTACTTGAGGCTTTCGTTTGATTTTTATTGATCGAAATACTCCAAATAACATTCTGGTTCGTAATACGAAATTAAAAATGTATCTTGTCGCTCAAATGTCAAAGTGTAAAAACATAAAAATTATAAATTTTTCATTATTTCCAACAATGTTGTTTTTATAGCGACTTGAAATTATATAAAAGAAATATTTAAAAAAATATTGGTGTGTGTTCTGAAATAATGAGTGTCTCGCGTTGAACGGATCACCCCGTACATGGGAATGAGATAAAAAAAAAAAATTCTAACCGCCGCCGCCTTGGTCCACGCGCGTAAATTTACACGACGTACGCAATCTCCGGTGCTGTACCCACAGTGGCGCCCGCGACGCGTACGGCCCCGGTGACCCCGACGCTCCGCCACTCATGGTGTGCGGCGGCGGGACGTCCACGTGAAAATAAATAAGAACACATATTTTTTTATGAACACGAATCGTTACACCATATTTCATACCTCATTATATTATAGTATATTATCTTTATTATTATTTTGTGTATAAAACGAACGTGTCTGTGCCATAATAATAATATAATATTAAAGTCTCCCACGTGTGCCCCGCACGCGCGCATTCGTCTAGGCGCTCGCGTTACAGTTTACGTGTCGGAGACGTAGACGTTTGTTTATCATTTCTGTTTTTTTTTTTTAAATTTCTTTCGAAAGACCCGGCTGCGTGACGGAGCGGATTCCGTCAGACGATATAATATGCCGCCTTGCTCGTAATTGTACACACACACACACACTCACGCGTACGCTCGTGTATATAATATTATAAATAGGTATTATATATATATATAACACAATACCAGCTATTACCTATATTTTATAAGTACGTATAAAGCGTGGGAAACACACGTCGTACGATTTTCCTCGATTTCACTAAATCTTTCTCTCTATATGTTATATTATATTGGTTTCGTTATCACGCCGACGTTTAAAAAAACGCAATCGTTTTCGCATTATGTACATAATTGTATATATATATTATATAAACATCCCATTATTTATAATATATAGTAATAATCGTTGTCCGTTTCGATGCGAGGAATATAATAATATAATTACAACCCTGCTATAGTTTAACTTGTTAATCTACACATACTCACACATGCAGTGTCATTATACTGCGGCCCTTTGACATTTAATTATGAAAACAATAATTGGTTTAAAGTTGATTTAAGTGTTAACAATTTCTATACAACTCGACTAAATTAATTACATTTAGGATTCATTTGGCAATACCTAACTCTTTTCCGACGAATAAAACGTATGGTGTACCTACATAATAAAACCGAAAGTATTATTTTTAAACCCAAAAAAGTTAATCTCGCCGATCTTTATTTCATTTTTTAATCATTAAAAAAAATAATAATAATAATAAAAAGTTTGGCGAGTGAGTGTCGCTCTGCTGTACAGAGGGACAGTAGCTTATAAGTGGGTCACTGTATAATGGATGGCGTTAAATTAGAATTCAATGATATTATAATATCATTGTATACGAACAACGATTCTGAGTGAAGACGGTCCTTACCTATAAAAGTTGAACATTTTATACATTTTTATCTACAAAAATTTTTTAAATTTTAAATTTGATAAATGTTATCAAAATTTGAATTTTAAATGTTTATAAAAAAAAAAAAATGTCAATGTATTTTTATTTTTTTCAACTGCTATTGTAACAATATATCAGGAGCCTCAAGTTTCTCGGTTATTGACCCAACAAATAAAGTTTTATTGACATTTATATTTAAGAAAACTAAAAAAATTGAAAATTGAATATGTCCGAAACAGCTCAAAACGAGTCAAAATATTTTGAAAATTTTATCAAGTATAGGAATTGATAAAATAATCATATGGTATAAATTTCAAGTATCTACAATTATTCGTCTTTGAATTACAACAAAATAAAAAAATCGCTACATGAGAAATCAAGTAAATATCCAACTTTACAAAAATTTGGACTTCAAACGTAAAAATTTAAACATAAAAATTTGATTCGTCTTTCTGGTAGACATTTATTTTTTGTTAAACGTGGAAAAAGTTTAATTTCATGTATATATGGTAATTCGTTTTAAAGTTACCTACTCCAAAAACGATTACCTATGTAATAATTTTTGTTTTTCCTTAATTTTTTTTTTGTTTATACCAGTGCTTTTGAAAATTACTGGAAATTTGAAATTTTGACCTCTTCAATGCACCAACTAGAATCACTTTCCCGTTGAACAAGATACTAAAGTTCAAAAGCATTATTTTGGCTAATTATCGTGTACAAAAACTAAAAAAACAACAAAAAAACCATTGTAAAATCAATACATTCATTGCTCCTCTCATAATCTAAAATAAAAAGTATTTTTTTATATTTGATCTTAATTAAAAAAAATTCAAACAGTTTTTTTTATTTATTTAAAATGGAAATATATTTAACGTTCATTATTTTTTCTGTTCTTTATTATATACAGGGGATCATCATGAATGGGTTTCCAGCCAAGAATATTGTCTTTTTTTTAAAATTGTATTCTTTTATTTTTCACCATAATATAACTATCATATTTAAGTTAATTGCGAATAAAACAATTTACAGATTGTGTAGGTAATGCATTAAATTAAATTTTTTGTTTAGTCCATACTGAATTTTAATACAATTCTAAAACAAAATACTAAAATACTAAAATGTAAACTGATGAAATGTTGAATGAACTATTTCTATTTATCAATAGGAATCAAAATAATGTATATATACCACTCTACATTTCTCAGAAAATTATAGTCCGAACCAAACAAATTAATTTAAAATCTTTTAACAATAACTTAGGTACTATTAGTTACCTAACCAAATAACTTAGAACGACGTTTAAAGAGACATAGATACCGCTCGGTGATCCCTTACCTCTTACGTGAAAGTAATCAATATTAGCCATTATTAGTGCTTAGAGTCTATCATTGGATTGCCACCCTAACTGTTAATTATTCTTATATGTATTATTGTTATTGAATATTTTTTTATTTTATTGTATTTTTATCTAATTTACTTACTGTGCTTTGTCATGGATTGCAAATAATTATAGTTTAAAAAAATTAACTGATTTAACTAAGTTAAGTTACTTTTTTTCTATTTAACTGGTAAAAATCAAAAGTTAAAAAGGAAGAAAGGTAACTTTTTACTTTAAACCTAACTTACATTTTTCTATACTCACCTACCTGTTTCTATAAACACGTAAGTACGATGGTTTTTATTTAAGTATTTCGTTCCTTACAGGGGATCGCTATCATGGTCGGCTTGTGTTACTTGGGCACAGTGCAACAGACCCAAGTCGGCATACAATCGGTGCAAGGCGTATTTTTCATGTTGATCACGGAGAACTTCTTCACGCCCATGTATTCGGTGATGAATCAACTGCCCACGCAACTGCCCCTGTTCAGGAGAGAATACACCTCGGGCCTTTACGACGCTCCGACCTTCTACATCGCCAACATACTGTCCTTCGTAAGTGTCTTGTCCGTCAACCGTTTTAATATGGGTAGGTACGTTGATCGACCAGATAACGTGCGGCGACGACAATATTATGTGTTATTTATATATACTAATTATCATACTGTGTTATATTATTATTACGGATTTTACATTTTTCTTTCCGATTTTTTTTTGTCCTGTCCGATGGCCCCCACGTGCAGATCCCCACGTTGATCATCGAGCCCACGGTGTACACGACAATCGTTTACTGCATGGCCGGTATGCAAACCGATCTGTATGGATATTTTCTCACGGTAATCATCACGATTCTGGTAATGGCCGTGTCCACTTCTTGTGGTCCGTATTCACGTATAGTATATAATATAATATATATTGATAATGTTACTATCTATATGCTTATAACTGAATATATATGTCACACACACACACACACACACACACACACGCGCGCGTTATAATTATGTGCCAACTTAAGATCTAATTATCTTAACCGTTTCGTATGTTTTATATATATATTTATAGGTTACATGTTCAACAATATTTTTGGATCCCTATCTTTGGCGTTAACATTTGTCCAGCCGTTTGACAATGTGATTATGATCCTATCCGGAATATTTGTGAACCTCAGGTCATTATAACGAGATTTTAATAATAATTTAGTAAAATATTTTTAAATACTGTCTGATGTATAATTTTTGAATAGCTTCATTATACAAAATAGCAATATTTGTTCGTAAAAGCAATGTAGAACAATTAAATAATTAAAATGTCCACATTATGTTAAGTCGTAGCAAAAGTCTGTGTAATTAAAAACATTTATAATTAATTTTTAAGATTTTTTTAATCCACCTACCTAGTATTACAATACAAAATGCATACAGTAAGGCTTGAAAAATAAAAATTAACAATAATCTTTATGTAATAATTATTATTTTATAAAAAAAGTAGGTAGTGTTGTTTTTGATACAAAAGACGTCATTTTGAATTGGACGATGGTCCCTAATCTCATAAATCGCTATTGTCATGCTAAGATTTTATTACAAATAATTATTTATATTTTTAGGAGTGTCCCGTGGTTTCTGCATTGGGTAGTTAAGATATCTTGGTTTGAACTTGGATTTGAAGCCCTGACTATCCTTCATTGGCAAAACGTGACTTACATTGGTAAATAATAACGCATCAAAAATATGATTACATTTTACTTAAATAATTGTTATACGCACATGAAATATTTTAATATATTATACATGATGACTTTAGCATGTAGCGAAGATCCGGATGTACCATGCCTGATGGACGGCAGCGAAGTTTTGGATAAATACGAATTTAAAGTAGCCAATCTGATGCCGCACATTTATTCTATGATTTGGCTGTACATTGGTTTTCACGCCGTATCGTTTGTGTGCTTCGTGACTAGGGCTCGTCTGAACAAACTGTCCTAGAACGAGAATAGGGACTGGTATTTTTATATTTTTTTTTAAATTTTTATTATTTTTATATATTTTTTTATATTTGCAAATAAAGCACATTTTTTTAACAAAAAAAAATATCGTTTTATTAGTTGAAACTTTTTCGTATATAATAATAATATTATATTACGTAGATTGTATAAATAGGTTGGTTTCTATCTATCGCTTAGGCAATAGGTATACAAAATATAGTTTTTTTAGAAAGAAAGAAGCTGAACCCTTTTTTATATCATTCAAAAGCCAAATAGGTATACGTAATATGTATATATAACAAGGGAGGGGGTCATCGCTTGCGAAGGGTCAGTTTCGCCTCTTGTTCGCGTTTGTGTTTTGACTGTTGCGACATTTTTATAGGTGGGAACCGTAGTCCGATCGTTTTCTCACATACCGTCACATTGCGGAGTGAGTCCCTCACCCTTTTTAGCCACGCTATTACATAGGTACGTGTGTTTTGCGTATACACGGGTGCAGCTGCTCCGTCGATATTACTGTTATAACAATCGCGTCTTAGTTCATATACGCACTAATTTTTTTTTTTTATTATTTTACTAAGAGCAGGGAGGTTAAATCAAATATATATAATATTATGTGCTTATATCGTCGCGAACGTGTATTTTTATTTTCGCAGTTCGGGGGACTTTATTATAATATAATATATATTATTATTAAGCTTATTATTTTCGTATTGGACGTAATATAATAAATAATAATATAGAAATATGAATATCCAATACAAAAAGAAACTCAATAACTTACTAACGTTTCGCACAAACTTTTTTAATTAAAATTTATAGCCATGATAATTAATATTATACATACATTTTTGTGACATTCCTAATAAAAAAAACGTAATTTATTTTTTCAAATCTGTTCATTTTCTACTATTTAAGTTGCATTAGACATAATAATATGAAGGTGTACGATTAACGCTTTATTTAACTGTATTGTGAATATAATTATTTTATACCGACTACTTATACTTTCGTTTTAGTTTTAAATACCTACAAATGTCAAAATATAATGGACGCGTGTCTTATTATAAATTACGTTTCATATAATAATATACTGAAATACATATAAATAAGTCATAACTATAAATCATAACAATTTCTTCATTATTATATGCATGTTTATGTATATAAACTATAAAGTATGTACTTAGTTCTTACTGTATATATAAACAAATTATTTTTATAATAACGCAATTAATAAATTTTCTACAGAACGAAAATGTATTTATAGAAATTTAAAGTTAAATATAATGTATTATACATAGGTAGGTAATTAGGTAAAATATAAGTAATATAAATAATAACTAGAAATATTCCGGACAATTTAATTGGTTTTTATTTTAAAGATTAAATATCGTATATAGTACGTAGGGTGTATTATATTTCAAAAATGGGTAGAGTTGTTTTATTTTTTTTAATAACACACAAATTCACAAATTAAAGCAGTTTGTTATTACCTTAAAACCCAGTATACACATACTCCATTAAATATTAGTTTAATTCATTATCTACGTACTCACATAATATATGATATATGTAAGTACCTAATATACCTATTAGTAATCGAGAGTATTTTATTTTAATATGTATCGCACAGCTGTCTGGAAGTATATTAACTTTATATTGTAATAATAGTAGGTATACATTATAAGTTACACAATAGCACTATATTATAGACTGTGTAATGCACATAATATACTTGCATGGATATTTTTCTCGAGAACATATTTTGCTTTTAAGTCTAATGAACCATTTAAGTGTTAGTGTATTGTAAAAAATAAAAATTGAATAAGTACATGTACAATGTCTTTACTAAACTATATAATAATGTTTTCATGTCCATATGTAAAAAAAACTAAAGAGAACCGCACCACCTGTTCATTGAGTTTGTTTTTTGAAAATTTTATTTTGAAGTCAAACTTAATGCCACCCATATAACATTTTATACATTTTGTTTTCAATATACAACTAGAATTACTTTTAGAATAGTGTGCTGTCCTAATGAGTGTTTTATCAACAGTTTATATCACGTTTAAAGTATACCAAATCTTTATAAACGAATTATTTTCATTGTTTATTGAAATGTTATGGGGGTGGAATTGCTTTTATGTGAACAAGTTAACGTTTCCTATTCGTGTCAGGAAATAGAGTTATTCATACGACTATATATATTAATAAAAAAACAATACCTATAACCGTTATTTAATCTAAGTAAAATATCTGATATAAAATACGCATTGTAATACCAATAATACGTCTTTAGAAAATTAATGTAATATGTGACTGTTGAGACTTATATTATATTATATTTACAATGGAACGAATTTTTATTTTAAAAAAAAAACTATTATAATAATTAATTCTAAATTTGTGTTGTTACTTATTTTTAATTTTTTTACACAGCTTCAACATATTTCATAGAACTATTGATTATGTCGTAAAATAGGAACTTTAATAATGTACCTACTAATTAATAAAAGTCGATACTTTTCTATATTATGTTTATCGTTTATCTCGTATATTATAGTGTATCGTACAATGTTTCTAATGTATAATTTTTAAGTTGGGGTTCGAAGATTATGAATTATGACATATATGTATTGATTAAACCATTTTAAATAAATATAAATAAAATCATTTTGTTAATAGTAAATATAAATAATATATTTACATATTATAGTATTCATAATATATGAAATAATATGTAGTTTATAGTTTTTATTTATTAGATAGTAATAGATATATTTTTTAAGATATAACATATTTCATTAAAAATTATAATATAATGTTAGCTTATAATTTCTGAAATGTTTAAAAAGCCACAAGTTCACAAATAAAATTGCACCTACCTATTAATTGTTTAAATATTTTAAAACCATTGTAATTACCATTAGTTTTATAGATTTACACAAAGATATTGGACATTACACAAATGTAAAATGAGGCATAAAGGTTAAAATATTGAAGTATAGTAAAGTTGTGGACATACTGGTTTTAAACTAATAAATAATCATACACGTTAAGCACTATTGATGAATAGACGTGATACTGTATCCTATATAAGATTAATTGTTGTTCCACTCGTGTTATTAGGGATATTTTGATTATTCTTCATATGTCTCTGTGATTTATCTCCATTAAACAGATCTAAAAATTAATTTTTTCTCCAGGGACCGGTGATGATTTATCGTTATAATAAATCGTTTTCCTAAATACCACTTCGTTAAATATTTCGTAAGAATAATCTCTTATCTAATTGTATTTATCATCATCGTCTTTAGTTTATGAAGCAATTTCTGGGGAAAGTTTGCGAAGTATCGAATCTACAATAATCGTGCATTCGGCATGATCCAAAACGTAAATATATAGAACTCAGTCTTTGTACGACCGAACGGGAAAAAAAGGTAATAACAACAACGACAACGACGATAGTAATAATAATAAAAAGATTAAAAATATTCTATTTTTTTTCATCCGCTCACATTTTACACGCTCGTTTCGTGTCACAGTGACTGGTTGCAAAACCCTACTGCGCGTGGCGCAGGGCGTATCGGTGCACACGACTTGCGGTGGTCGTCGTCGGCGTCGTCCGGATGACTCGACCGACGGCAACAGGTGACCTACCGTGGGACCGCAGATTTCATCCGTATCGGCATTCCCACGTTTACGGACCTGCCGGCAAGAACGCGCGCTCGTTCAAACAGTCGTCTATAATACACGTCATATGGGCAGTTACAGTATCATGATGATAATAACAGTAAGAATAATAATAATAATAAAAAAAAAAAATAGGAATAATAATATTATATCATTTTTTTTTTGTATCTGCGCGATCCACGGGCCCCGTCGCAAGACGTGCATAGGAGAGCGGTCTGCGGGATCGAGACGAACTATACTGCGGCGGCGGCGGTACACGCGCGCACAATTATTATGTAATATATGGGCACGCGCGTTTATCGGCGACTGTCGATCGACAAATTGCGACGGATCGAATGTGGTGTACTTGCATTGTACATAGGTATAATAATATATATATATATATATATAAAGTTTATGTACTTACATAGTACATATTATTATAATATATAGTATTATGCGTATGGCGATCCTCCGATTCGCGATTATGACGCGACACGATCGACGCCGACCACTTCGGGATACTCCAACTCGAACCGGTGAAAGTGAAACGGCATATTATAATAATTCGTTTACCATACACGTTATAATAATATGAATATAATATTATTCTATCGTTGTGACTTAGGTTATGACGTGCTGTCTATTATTCGCACGTCGGTCGGGATCATGAGATACGAACATTGTGCGCATTTCGATAACTGTGCATATATTATACACCCACTATATTGGCAATAATTATTATTACGTGTCGTATATTATTATTATTATTATTGTGCGGTTGGCGAAATTAAAAATATCACAAATCCCACACGCGAAACTGTAATTCGAACTGTAAAATATTTATAATTCCCCTGTTTAAATTGCGTTTACGTTTCAGATTTTTATGTTAATATTCTGATTGTTAATAATTTCATTGTTTTACATATTTATTATTATCATGATAATAATAAATGAATGAATGCATGAATTTTTTTTCAAGAAACATTGGACATCGTTTATTATGATGTGTAATCATTACGTATACATATATTATATTATATTATATATTATTATGTATAAAAATGATTGTGCGTTTGTTAGTGTTCGGTAATTTCGTCAGCAATACTGAACCAATTGGCACCACATTTTGCACATGTATTCCTTGAGAGTAGGAAAGTGTTTATAGATTTGTTTGTGACCCACATAGGTTGCTATATGTAGGGTGGCTCACACACAAATTTCGTTTTGGCACACGAAAATCGAATATTTGTTTGCTTATACATATAGGGTGGCCATTGGTTACAGAAGTACAAGAGACTCTAATAACTCTATATTCTAACTATATATATGAGAAAATACATACAAATTAAGAAAGCTCACTCTGCGAGATTGCTGCCGTGCTAAATTCCTAGTTTTTCAATGTATTTAAATACAACACAATAAACTTTAATTCTATAATATACAATTTTAAAATAATTTGGTGACCTTTATATTTTGGTAGCAGACGGCACCAGTATGAATATTTACTTTGAATAGAACTGTTATAAAACCTACATATAATAAATAATTATCACTATATTTACTGGTAACCATAACGGACGGACGGAGACAAAGGGGATATAGGGTTTTTTGAGTTTACGTTTAGATACCTGAAATCAATAAATGTTATTGTAGCTTATATATACCGAATATATTCAAAAACTTTAAAAAAGTGCTCTACTGCTCTACGTAGTAGATATGCGAACGTGTGTGGCAGGATAATATTATGAATAGGTACTATGACGTGATACTCCAGGTCTGCGACGAATCAACTTTCATTTGATTGATTATAAACGAATTTGGTATTTGGCTGTATATGCCTGTATATACACACTCAGGTGCAACATATAGTAAATAAGGAATAATATACAAAGTAAATATCTATATGCGTGTAACGCAATAATAATGTGGAAATGGACAATGGTGTGTCTATACGCCTCTCACGGTACAAAAAGTAAAATTAAATAGGTACACACATGCTTGTAATATATTTGAATTATATATATATGTATATATTTAACTGTCGTCTCGTGATAAATCCCTGTCTGGTTCGTAAAAAAGACAATAAGGGATCGACAGTCTTTTGTTATTCATTCCGGTCTCTTTTGAAATTTGAATGGGCCGATGGCTAAATGAATAAATGAATTTCCGTGATTTAACCCGATTTCTAAATACGCCGTTCATCTCTTAATATAAAGACGATCAAACCGGAAACACATAAAAAGAGTTTTTGAATGAATATATTTGTCCTTGGTTCGTAACTAAATCTTTTATGTATATTATTTTCTCATAGCACGAAATGCGCGCGAACGTTCGTGATATGATTTCTGTACACCTAGTTTTAGATTTATATCATCATGTCTTACGAAGTTATGGAATATAGAATATACATTTACTACCCATCTACAAAATTCGAACTCTTTGCAAAGATTCAATTTTTTAGAAAATTTGTTAATAAAAAAAATTTACAAAAGTTTAAATTTGTAGGTTGTTGCAGTTGATTTGCCGAGCATTCAAGCATTTCATGCTATTGTCGACACTTCATATTGTTAAAAAAAATTCGTTTTTGAATCGTGACATTTACCCTACATTTAAATCGTGCATTTACTGCAGTTTTCAAATGTTTAAATATATATATATAAATAGGTAGTTAGTAGATATCTACATCTATAGGTACGTTTGGTTAAAAAATTGTATCATTTTTTACTCGACGTTAAAAACCAAAAGGGTTATAAAAAAAAGAAAGCAAAATAGGTCGCCTTCCGGAAGCGGCAAGGTCGTCACGCAGACACATCTACAATATTATATAGGTAGTCTGTCTGTGAAACAAATTTAGTCCCGTGAGTACATCTCGGATGATGAAGGGCGGAAATGGTTGCGGCACAATATTTTACGTTTCAGGCGCGGAACAATACACAATAACTCCAATCATGTTCGTCAAATGGGGTTGAAACGGAAAGGAATATCACGGACGCGAATCGATGTCGTCGATCATCGTCTAAATTATAGAACGTATACAACAGGTATAATACCTACCTACAATAATAGAATAATAATATTATGTTGTATATTATTATTACGTGTTTATTGACAGCCGCGTTTTCCGAAATAATTCCCATAGTAATAGCAGTGGCGATGTCGGCGGAAAAGACAATACACCCGTACACACGTATGATATACAGGGTGATCCGTTCAACGTAAGACACTTATTATATTAGAAAACACTGACGTTTTTGAAAATATTTCTTTTATATTATACTTAAACATTAAACTATACATGATTCTTCATTTGCAAAAATAAATTATTATTATTATAATAATATTGCAAGTCGATACAAACCAACACTTTTTGAAGAAAATTTAATTTTTTATTCTTATAATTTTTTAAGGTTTTTACTAATTTTTGAATGACCAAAACATACAATTATTAGTTCCGTAATATTTCCGAAATACTTCGATCTTTATAAAAATCAAATTTTGTAATAAACTACTCGTTTAAAATACGATTTTAATACATCCAAGTTCTCCGAATAATTTCTGCCTTGGTGTATGTTTGAGATAACTACTTTAGAAATTTTTTTAATACGATTACAACGATAAAAATAGTGAAAAAATATTTTTTAGTAAAATGTTATTATTTAAAGACTTACAATTATGTAAAAAAAAAAAAATTCAAAAACGTTAACAGTTTTTAAAATAATTAGAGTCTTTCAGTAAATGGATCACCCGGTATAATGATTATTATTATAATTTACGGATATGCCGGAAGACGTTCGGAGAACAGGTGACCGCGCAGCGACTACCTCACATATATTATAATACCTGACAGATATATACCTACACACACACATAAATATACCATGTATATTATACCTACGTAGCATACGTACGTTATCGCGCGTTTAACGATATTATATCAACCCCCTCCTCTCCTTTCTCCTCCACACTTTCTCACCGTACAGTCCACTCGGTCATAAATAGTATACTGCACTACCGTTGCCACCTCCACCACGGTATATAGGTACTACAACTACGCACTATACCAGATACCTATATACTATAGGCAGGTACTATACTACATATAGTACGTATATACTGAAACTATAGCTGTCGGTCCGGTTCCCACGGACGTCGACGGTCGCCCGTCAGTATATCAGTGTATATATATATAACATATATACAATAGTATAGACCTATACACACACGCACACGAATCAACATGTGCGTCGGAATTATAATAATATAATATAATAGACATCCCTCGGAGTAATTAACCTATCGCCCCTTTATATGCCCGCTACCTTATATTATATAGAGGTTACCACGTATTATCGTCTATTATTGTACCTATACTGTATATGTGTTTCGTCGGCTTACACGGTATTCGGACACACACACACACACACACACACACGCGATAGAGTCGCCGGTTGACCGACCGACGACGGAAATGCAATTATACACGCGGCGCGCCCGTTATCTGAGGGAAGAGCTGTGGACCGGAAACTCGGCCGCGGATCTCTCACGTTGACTCCGCACCGGAACGTGTGCTGGGGCCGCCGCCACCCCCGCCCCACGCGTTAATGCCCATCATGTAGACTAGCAACATGCGGCGTGGGGGTGGACATCTGTTGTACCTGCACCGTGCACGCAGGACCTGTAATAAGCGAGAGTATTTCGTTAAAAATTGCGGTGGGGTGTGGGTGGAGCTGCTGCAGGATATTCGACGATCGTATCGCGCGAGACCGTTACGAAATTCGCGTTTTCGAAAAACCGTTTTTTCCCCAACCATGGTCGACTATAGGTTATATTATATACAACAGCAGCTATAACCGAAATAGGTAGGAAACACACGCGTTGCACACATCGTAATATATGTTTTAATCAATATCTATTCGTTAAAAAAATTCACACCCCCTTACTCACCAGCAGCTATACCTACAGCAGTGATAAAAGTGGCAACGGAATAAATATAATTGTTGATTGTTGGATTGCGGGCTCAAAAAGTTGTACCTATGCACATCGTAATGTTCATAAAAATTGATATTCCAATATACGATTACAATATAATATATTATAAGCAATAAAAATGCAGTGTTTGCTTATAAACATTTATAACTGATCTGTATAGTCGACAATTATTATTAGAAAATTTTGGATGGGTACCTATTAATGTGGCGCGAACGTCTACTAAAACCATTTCACCATCATAATACACGAATTTCAATGATACAAATCGCGTGTCGACAGACTGAAGTCGTCTATATAAATGATGACTATTATACGTTTATCACATTAAATAATATCCAAAATCGATTACAAATGGTACAAACGTATTTATAAAGGTTTTACCCGCTACACACCTCACAAACGATTCTCGGCCTCTTCCATGCGCGACACAAGCATATTGTATAAGTCGGTCAATCCGTTCGCGACATGTATTACGTCAATGTTTACCTAGACGTGGCAATGGGGTGATAATGGTGTGTACGTTTGTATATATATTGGTATATAAATACGTGTGATATGTGGCGCCAAAATATTACTGTTAGTGGCGAATAAAAATTGTGCCGCCGTTGTGTATTGTGAATAGGTATAATATTATTATGTGATCTTCTCCCGTTGTATTTTGTGTACCTACCTACTTTATAATATATATTTTAATAAAAGTACCTATACGGAAAGGGGCGAGAGAAAATATTATACAAAAGACGAACAAAACATAATATATATGCCATGGGCATAACAATATGTGTTTTGTTCGTCTCGGGGTCGCACAGTAGGCGGGTTGCCATATTTTGCAATTATTATACCCTCGCGCGGCGGAGTGGTTTTTTGGCTCGTCGTCGTCATCGCGTTACAAGAACTACTTTAATACGTATACATATTATTATGGTGTATAGGTACGCCGTCATTAAATGTACCCTTTGAATCTCATCTGCTGTGTAATAATAATAATAATAATAAAAATACGACAAAAAGTCACAGCTCTTTTATAATAATATTATATACCTATATTCCAACTTATATATATATATATATATATAGGCACATTGTAAACACAAAGGCGTATAAAGTACAGTTAAGGCAAAATAATACTAAAAACACTTTTGCCCGAAGCGGAGAATGGACGAACCGAGAACAAAAAATTAGTCAAAACACGAATTTAACTTTTAATTTAATGATTATAGTATAGAAATAAAATTACCTATAGTAGGGAGATAATAAGTCTAACAAAAAAATCTTTGTTTTTAATTGTCAAGTGTCTGATAAGATTAAAACTATTAAAACTTTTCTGACTTACTTTTATGTTTAAAAACGTTATTTTAATTTTATTATATTTACTCATGTATACGTTACTTCAGCGAATGTGGGGTTATTAAATAGTAATGGAATTAATTATCAACGGGTTGTACAAATATTCAATGATTTTATACTAGGTATACCTATATCAACTCACAAAATGAAATACATTAATTCAATAATTTATACACGTCAAATTGTTTACGCCACCTCAAAACATAAGCGAATTTATAATTTGGGTGCATATATTACAAGTTAAAATTATAATATTGAAGTGTATTCAAATTAATACTTATACTCCCAGTAGATGGATTATTCACCTTGAATAAAAGTTTTGTAGCTCTGCCATATGTTTATAAGTAGATTATATTTCTAAAAATTACAATTTTATTACGTTTGAAGTATATAGGTTTCTATAAAATATATCACAAACTCATACAACCTGAATTTTTTAGCTATCCATTTTAAACGGATTAGTTTCATCAAGGCTTGGAAGAGTTTCGTCTTTATCACACATTTTTAGATTAGAGTGTTTCAAGGCTTCGAAGTTTGCTGACTGAATAATTCTGTATAATATGTAGCTTGTGGGCGTAGTATATATATTATGTGAAATTAATGAATATATTCATTTTATTGTGTATTTGTGTTCATATATTTTTCGTATGGATCACAATAGTGATAGCAATTTACTACACATAAAAATAAACTCCAAATTTAACGCAAACACACTCACACAAAAAGTTTTAAATGATATAATAATAATGAGTACATGGTGTCATATGGTATAGAGTTATATACAAAATAATATGATAAATGAGAAATACGAAATTGATTCTTGATGTATATTACTTAAGTGATAATTATCACTGTTCGAATTGGTACTTAATTTCTAATACGTACAAATAAAGGTGATAAACTAGTTATTATTATACTAATATATAATATATAGTATTATAGTTAATATATTGTTATATCTGCAGATGACTGTGATTTTCCACCTAAAATACGAGCAGAATTTTCATCTTCTTCAAAATAAACTACATAGTAGTAACTAGTATTGTTAACACACGTTTATAAACTTAATTCAAACATTTAAACTGCCTTTTTTTTCACCACCCAAAAAAGATACCCAATCAGTAAAAACACTGAAAATGTGTACCACACTGTTTTTGAATTTTTTTGTTACCCACATATTTTAATTAACTTTGAATTATTTGATATTCGGTTAGACTGTTATTGTTCACAATACACACCTACCTCTCTTAATATTATCAGTGTTGGAAAATTCGTAATAGGTATCTATGGCTTAATCCTGTATGATATTAATACATAATTTGATTTGCCACAGGTGTGACTTTGTTGTCGGTTTAATATACAATAATTTTTCAACCATGGTTGACAAAGTCAATTTTAACATGCAGTCTCACTATAAAAATAAAAGTTCGCCGGAACCAATTCGTATGTTACATCAGTGCGTAGACAGGAATTTAGTAGAGGGGGGGAGGGGTTAACCACTCCACCCTGTCTACGGCTATGTGTTACATGTAAATCACCCGGCGCGAGGGGAATTCGTTTGCATACCTCCTAACGACTCCAATATACTACCCCGAAACCGATTTCGGTATAATTGCAGGGAATACCGACTCGCAGGCGTCCTAAGGATGAATATCGAGTTGTAAAAGCTGCAGCCAGTCCGTGCAGCGTTACCCGTGTAAACCATAAACATATCGGTTAGCCGGTTATAGGTTACGAATATTAAAAATAATATGAACGGCGTACCTATAATAATAATAATATCTATATAATCCTGCGACTTTATAGGCTGGCAGGTATACGTACGCGGGGCGGGTGGGATACGCGCGTCTTATTATCACTTATATTATAATCGGAGTATGGATTATATATATATATATTTTAGGTGTACAGAGAATATTATTGTGCGCAAGGTACGCGCGCATAACGATGATGTATATATGTATGTATGTATGTTGTACAGTTATCGCAGCGATTGTGCGGCACCACAATCGCGGCGATTGTTGCACGCGTGCACAACGTGGGAACTCGCGCAACCGTGCGCCCCGTGCCATTATGTTTTGAAATAACCCAGCAGTATGGACCGGTTCGCTTTTGTCGGCGTTTTAGATCGGTGCACGCGTAACAGGCCGAAAACGGACGATTTTTTCGATTTTCGCTTTTCCGACGTAACGCTGACGGACACGTGAGACCCGCCGCGGGAACCGTCCGGTTAGAAACTTTTCCGATGTATAATTTTGTGCGACACCGCCGTGCCGTATTTGTACACGTTGTGCCGCTCGTCAGACGAAAACATAGGTAAGATAATAATATTATGTCATCGACGAACAATGACTCGGAAGACGACGATCCGAGGGTACATTCGTCCGGGATGTCATCCCCCGGCCAGCCCAGACGTTACGAGCTTTCGAAATCCGAGTTGCGAAAGGTAAATAATAATACTAATCTATAACTATGTTTATAATATCCGCTAACGTATATTAATTTATCGAGTTGTTTACAATATTAAATTATTAAAAGGAATGTAAGATCGCATTGCAGATCGTTTTTAAAAATAAATAGTTAAAAATAAATAGGCAATACATTTTTTAATATAATTTTATTTAAACAGTAATTATGTTTTTTAAAATACCAATAAAATTCATTAAGAGCGAAATAGTTCTTTCCTGCTCCTGACTCCTGAGATTATTGTTTTAAGTTTGCAAATAATTTTGTTTTGAGTCTTTCGACAAATTTAACTATTCAATTGTTATAATATTGCTAATTAGTAGATATTTAATTATGCAAATTTTTAACAGTATATAATATAAATACTTTGAAGTTGAACTGGTCTAAGAAAATAAAGATTTTAAATTTCGTGCCGTTAATTCATAATTTAATATTATTCTTTAAATTAATTGTTATGATATATTATATTCGTCAATAAAAATAATAATAATTAGTGATGAGAAAAATATAAATTAAGACAGTTAAAATTTTTAAAACTTTTATTATTTTACATTTTTTATTATATTTTTTGATAAAAAATATAGGTAGTATGCATATACGAAAATAATAATTAAATAATACTAACAAATACCTTAAAATGGGGGATTCTATAAAGCTGAAATGAATGAAACTTGTTGAACATTACTTACACTTTATTTTGATTGGATTACTGAAAAGCTAAAAACTAAATTTGAAAGGAAATGGTTTTTTTTTTTTTAAATCAAAATGATTAAAATTGACATTTAATAAGTTACATTAAAATTAAATTTAGTATTTTTACTATTTCAGAACAATAAACCAATTATGGAGAAAAAAAGGAGAGCCAGAATCAATCAGTGTTTGAACGAACTGAAAACACTTATATTGGATGCACTGAAAAAAGATGTAAGCTAATTATTATAATTTTATAATATACTAACTACATAACATTATATTAATAAAATAACAAACACATATTATACAGTATGAGTAATGAGGATCACTACGATAGTATTCTAAATATTAAATATTATGAACATACTTTTTTGTGTTTGTAGTTTGTAGACAGTATTAGGTATAATATGATGAAATGTGAATAGTAATATTAATTTAAAAATATTATATATCTTATTAATTGGGCTTGTATATATTTTTTTCTTTTTGTAATTTACAGTAGGTAGGTGGGTAATCTGAGTATTCTATAAAATTTATTTTGCCTTATATATTATCGTGTTTTTCAACCAACTTCTTATCTACTTTATTTTTTATCGTTTTTCGTCAATAGTCATAACAAATTAGATTATTTTTATAGTTTTTAATTTACAAAATATTTTCATAGTTCATACTTTTGAAGTTAGCTTCATCGTCAGTCGATCGTTTTTATGAACCAAATTTTTACTTCTTATATTAGTACATTTTTTTTCGATATTTAAAAACAATGATTTAATAATATCTATTCAAATGCATATTTATAATGAATAATAATAATTAATGGTACTTTAATTTTAATCATAAATTAATAACCAACTGTATTCCATATTTTCCACACTCTTACATAAGCAGAAAAATTTGTTGAATACGGGTAGATATAAAACAGAAAAACACAATATTGTGTAATAATATTCCATTGAAATGTAACCACGATCTTAAAAATAAATTGTTTGATCTCAAGGATTATACGCTCTCTTGATTATAATATTGTAGTAAACATTCAATTGTCGATGTTAGGTTATTATTGTATTGTTTTTTCTTGCAATGTCCCCGTTTTTTTTTTCATATATTCTTGTTATTTCTACTGAATTTGGTATCATCGTGTAATATCGTAACGTTTTTGCTGTCAATTTGTATTCCACAATGTGACAAGTAGAAGGTTTAATTTGTTGAGGGAATGACGTAGCTCATAAGATTTAATCACCAAGGAATAGAAATGTTACTGTATATAGTTAGATATGGAAAATATGTATGTTTAAAGTGCATTGGTGGTTTGTGTACAGTTATAATAATATACAATAATATGCGGTGTATATAAATATTTATATATTACGGAATTTTAATGAAATTAAATAAATTAAAAACAAAACATATCACATGGATGACGATAAGATTATCTCTAAAATATTTGTCATGTTTTGAGTACCTCTGTAGACTGTAATGCAGATGGACGATATTTTTAGGCACGTAAACACGTAATATTTAATATACCGAAATTTCCATATAATACGCACTTCCATTTAAAAACATTTTTTGTTCAACGAATTATTTTTGTTGCCCACGAGACTATTCATAGTATGGAAGTTTCACCGTATGATATTGTCGTCTGTGATAATAAAAATGAGTTTTAGTCGTACCCTGCAGCGTCGGCCTACCGGACAACCCGGCGATTGTCTGGGGCCATCAGATATTTTTACTATTTGGTACGGGGGACATAGTAAAATGAGAAAACGTATTTAAGTTACTTATGAACCGTGAGTGGGACTTTAAAATTATTTTGAAACTGACGACAGCGGTCAGTTTTCAGACATATTGCATACCATTCAAATACGTTATTGTACGCATAGTTAAGTGTGAATGAGTATTTTAAAAACTGTAAATTTTGAAAACTGAAATAAGATAAGTCAACAATATCTGGATCCTTATTTAAAAAGACATTGATCAACTTATTTATTTTATTTTATTAATAGCCACATAATACGTCCAATACACAATATACCTATATAGAGTACAATTATATAAGATAATATGGTTAAATTAGTAATAACAATAATAATAATAGGTATATACAATTTAAACTTTTGTCTATTTGAATTTCTAAATTAAACAAATAGAAAAAAAACCAATAATTACAGTACGGGGTTATATGCAAGGTTAGAAGGGTGTTTATTTGCAAGACGCATCGTGGGCTGAATTGAGTGGTTACGAGCATAGTTCGTGGGACTGTAAAGTGAGCAATTTTTCGTAATGAGCGTGAAGGGAATTTTAAATTTACTTGTGATAAAAGAGAATTTATAAGGAAAGATTAAATTATTAATGTGTCAGGATCTCCCAGAAATATATTTAAAAAGATACTATTTTGATAATGATTTATAATATATTTAATACTAATAGTGTTTAACATAAATTTTTGATTTGGACAAATCGTACATAAAATAAGTAAAACATTGTTGATTACATTTTTTTTTTTAAATTATAGTTTATAATACTAAATATTATAAATATTATATAACTAATAATTTTATATTAATAATAAATGATTTTTTTATTTGGAATAAAATAATTTTACCGCATTGTATTAAAAGGCACTTTGGTTTAAAACATTGCATGGGGAGTTGAAAGCCGGGGCCCATTAAATATTACTGGGTCATCACCAGAGACACTAGTTATACCCATATTTTTATATTATTACTTGAGAACGGAATTATATGTATTTGCATATAAGTACACAGACTACATAGAGTGTAACTATGAGGGTCTAAAATGAGGGCGTTTCGAATCAAACTGATATCATAGACCAAATTTTATTTAATATACAGAGTGATTTATTTAAGTGGGTACACTAATTATTCAAAAAAGTTTTAGATTTATGCTTTTCTAAAACTGTACAATATTTAATTTTTTTTCACCCTTATTGGTGAAACCACTATCAACTTTTGATTTTCAAATGTTAACATATAATAAAAAGGTCATGAATTAATTAAATTATTTTTTTTATGAATTTGTGCGTTAAAATTATTATTTTTCGTTGATACATTTTTGAGATACAGCTTCTCAAAGTATAGGCGGTTGAAGAAGGTACATTTTTAACGCAAAAATTCATAAAAAAATGGTTTTATTAATTTATGACTTTTTTATTATATGTTACCATTTGAAAAGCAAAAGTTAATAGTAAATATAGGGGTGAAAAAAATTTAAATACTTTACAGTTCTAGAAAAGCATAAATCTAAAAGTTAAAAAAAAAAAATTCAAAAAAAGTTAATACTTTTCGAAATAATTAGTGTACCCACTTAAATGGATCATTCTATATATTGATGCACTTGTTTTAGAGCAATTTGTAATTATCATTTGCATATTTTATACGCTCTTAATAAATAAATTAATTCTTTTCTTCTTTACAACTAAGGTGATAGTTTATATATCGATCGAGAATTAATTTGAAATGATTACAGAAAAATCTTAGATAATCGAAAATAATATTTCTTAATTTAGGAAAAATATTTTTTATGGTTTTTATTGTTATCAAATAAAATAAATAACTAAACATTTTAGTTTACTATTATACTGTTAGGAATCGATGTTTATATATTTGGTACATATTTTCAATGCATATAGTATTATAGTGTATATTTTGAAAGTTTTTGTGCATAATGTTGCATAATTTGTAATTTCTATGATGCATATTTGCATCATACTTATAGGATATTTTTAGTGCATATAATTTCGGTCTCTTATTCTTATCCATGTGAACATGGTAAAATATGTCAATATTGAAAATATCATTATAATATAATATAATTGTAGCCGGCAAGACACACAAAGTTGGAAAAAGCGGACATCCTGGAAATGACCGTGCGGCACCTGCAGTCGTTGCACCGGAATGGCAACGCCAACCGACCACTGGCCTCGACTGCCTGTCCGACGGTCGAACCGTTGTCGCCTTCGTCGTCAACCGCGGCCTTAACGGCGGTGGTCGTTCAAAAGTTCCAGACGGGTTACCAGGAGTGCGCCGGCGAGGTGAACCGGTTCGTCGACCGGTTGGACGGGGTAGACGAAGACATCAAGAAGAGGCTGATGTCCCACCTGGACTCGTGCGTTGCCAAAATGAGGTACGTCGCTGCGGCCGCGGGCACGGTGCCTCCACCGCCACCCCCGCCACGCCCTCACGTGAACAATAGTTACTCGTTGCACCATCGGCTCGACCAAGCGGCGGCGGTAGCATTGGCCGCGGCCGCGTCGGTCCCGATGCCAAGCGGTCGACCGGTCATGCAGCAATCGCTGTTGGGAGACTTGACGCTCCCGATCATCCCACCGACCGTCCCGCCGTCGTCCATCCCGAAAGTCGGGCGTCTCCGGACGAGCGCGTTCACGGCAGTACACGGCCAGCTCCCGCCACAGGATGTAGGTTCAACGCCTTTCGTGTATTGTGACGAACCGGATGTGTCGTCGACCAGCTCGTGGGCCGAAGACATGGCCGCCGCGGCCGCATCCCTGCAGCACCCACCGCTTGACTTTTCAATGAAAAAAACGGCGGCCGGGTGCAGCAATAAGAGGCCCCTGGGCGATATCCCGGTAAACGTTCCTACAGCCGCCGCCTCGTCATCGCACAAGCAGTCGACGACGGCGGCGTCAAGCGGCGACGGCCCTACGCCCGCGCGTGTCCCGAGGCCGGAAGCCGTGGCCGCCGCAGTCAGACCGTGCGCCGGCCCCGATTCCGACCCGAACATGTGGAGGCCCTGGTGACGCCGTCCGCGATGAGTCGCATATATATTATACTACAGCTGGAGTAGGCTGGCGGTGTTTTCGGTATACCGGTAATTACCGGGTATTGATTATAAATTCGGTATCTGGTATTTGACAATACCGTTATACCGTAATTCGGTCGTTGCCGTTGTTACCGTGCCAAAGTAAATTACCAAAATTATCGTATTCATGTCTGTCCTCAGTATACAGAGTACCTGTCCGTATTATACATTTGACAAATCTATTTTTGGTGAAGTGCAGTTTAAACCATATAAGGACATAAATGGTCCGTAGTCATACTTTGTAAGGATGTAAGCTATATAGTGAACCACGACTTATAAAAAACGTTAGGAACCACTGAACTAGAACGGTTTATACAACTACAACTTTTTTTTTAATTTTTGTAACTCTCCACCCCTTCCCACCACAGAGTAAAACATATTTTTGTGACCTTTTTTTAGCCAATAATTATTACTAACATCATTTTCAAAATAAATATTAAATTTTCCTAGGACGGAGTGTTTGTTTAAGATTTAGGTACCGTAAATTTGGCCACGATGGCCGAAATACGTATTTTTGGTAATTTTAAAGGTACGGTGTTTAAGGTAATATTATACTGAAAATACCGTATGACTAGCTTTAATACCGAGGATACCGCTAGTAAACAAATACCAAATGGTAGATGCCACCAATATATTTGAAATACCACCAGCCCTAAGCTGCGGTGTTGGGTATTTAGTTACCCTTGTTACATGCACGAATGCGACGTTATACATTTCGTGCAAAGTATAAATACATATTACATATTATTATTGTACAACTTGTGCTTCTAACGAAATTATATTTATTGGTACCTTTAATGATACTTGATGTGACTTTCGCGAATTATTCCGTTACATTGTGTATGATACAAACCCAGAAAGACGTATGTGATATCTCGTAATTAAATTATAAAAATTGTTCATTACCTATATAATATATTGTTGTTCTTTTTAAAAAAAGAAGACAAAAGACACCATTTCAGCAATTCCGCTAATTTGTGTACTTACTTTGTACAACTATAACTTCAGTGGTGGTCAAATAATTTTGTCATGGGGAGGGATAATGCTGATTTTTTTACCACGCACAGCGGTCGTTGGAAACGTAAATTAAAGATGACATAGATAGATTTATTAATTATAGGCATAAACTAAAAAGTCAACTAATAGGTAAAAATGATTGTACATCTAAATATTTTTTTTATTTTTTTTTTGTTCGTCTAATACTTGTCTTCACTTGACATTATATTTACAACCCCACGACGATAAGTCATTATAGCCATGCCATCCAGACGACAAGAGAGTAATATATTAACTACTGAATTTATAAATATTGGTATTTAAGTTTTAAATAAACATTTTAAAATATATAGTTTTTATTTCACTAGCTATAAAACAAATGAGAAAAAACCTAAAAAGTTACACTATTCATACTTAATGATAGCATACATATTTTATAATTATTTTATTTGTACAAATATGTTTTTGTTTTAGTCTAAGACACGTTTTATCTATGTATACAGTAATATGACCTCCGCCAGAGTTTATTGTTTTTATAATCAGAAAAAAAAAAGAATTTTGCTGTGAAAAATTGAGAACAATTGATATTAATATTTTATCAGATTATACAAAATAATTATTATTATTCACATTATTTTCTCTATAAAAATGTCAATAATATAATATAAAATATATTATTATAAATATCGAAAAATAAATGCCATGTGGGATATTCCCACTCATCCACCATTACTGTTTGACCGCCCCCGAAGTATACAGTGACCATTAACTCAATAATCTCTAAAAAGTAACTCACCGAACACCGAAAATATAAATATATATAAGCGTATATTAAATTGTGACGTTTCTTCCGCGTAAAACTGTGTTATTAATTTTAGATCGATATATATGTTTACGTTTGACGGTTTCGCGGATTTCGTGTTCGACACTTGAATACTATTTTTACGCCCGAAATATTTTGTATACTGTTTATATGTTACCAAAGATTGTTATAGTTATATATTACGCTCTTCTTATTTACGACTTTTAATTAAGAGACATTGTATTTTATTATATTGTTTTATGCGCGTTCTTTCTTTCGGCACTTTTTTAATAATATCATATATTAATTATTTCTATGTACCTGTACGCTTTTTCCTTAGATTATATTTTATATAACATTAGGTAAATGCTTTTCTTTCCACTTCGATAAATTCCATGTAAAGATTTGTTTGCAATTTTGTTAATTTATTATGCATTGTCAGACACTGTCTGTCATGAACACAAGTTTAATTTGCCAAACATAGTATTTAAAATACTAAAATCATATTTTACCTTTGTTCTTTTATGTTTGTTTTATTTTTATACATGTATTTATATTATTTGTAATTATATAGTTATAGATAAGATGATTTTTCAAAATCATATTTCATTTATTTTCAACTTTTAAAAACATTATTTTCGATAAAGAAATAATAATTTTGGAATTGTATTAACTTGTATTAAGCAAATAATAAGTTAACGCAGTTAATATTTGTATGATTCCAATGTACAAAAATAAATAAAAGGATAATAAATGAAAACAAGTCTAAAGTTTCAAAATTATTAAATGTATTGTTTAATAATTATACTATAATATATAAGTTACCTATAAAACATACAAATTAAATATAATATTAACATATCTATGCCAGGCAGTGTGGTTATGATATTGGTATAGTGAAGACGTGTCTATAGTTTGTACTAATAAACCAACATTTTTAGATCATTAAATGATCCGAACCGACATCAGCAAAAAAATCTGAACATAATAAGAAACAAATATATATAAATATATATATATATTAATAATCACAGATCACGAAAAATATCTCTAGCTTGCTGAAAGAATATCAAATTGCATTACTATAAAATGAAGCAGTGATATAAATAAAAATCGTAAATATATATAATATGTATACGTAATAAAAAATGATGGTCATGAACCTTTTTATTATATTTTCTAAAACGGTAACTTTCCTATATTAGGTTTTGGAAATAAGTCAAAACAGTTTGATGACTTTTTAATTTTTTTTTTCTGGCGCACTTGACGTTAATTTATAGGCAGGTATTTAAATGCTGGTAATTTATTATCTATCCACGTTCATTTTCTGATCACATCACGCCGACACCGGGTCGTAGTAAAAAAATTGATGAAGAATTCGAATGGTGCTCGAGACAAAAAAAAAAATTAAAGTTTGTAAAGCGGTTTTGTACTTAATCTTCTATGACATCCCATAGCATAAGAGCAGCATCTGTTCCACCGACTGTCACCACGTTTCTATCATTGTACAAAAATCTAGCACTCGATACTTGCCCACTATAAACCTTTTCTTCGTTGTATTCGGATTTGGTAAGAATACACGGATGCCTGAAAATTAATTAAAAATGACTCATTAGGTGCTTCGTGCTTGAACCATATCAGTGGTAGTGGTGGGCGAATACCTAAATGCGGACTTAAAATGTAATTAAAATGAGCCAAGAAGATTCAAAAAAGAATTTTAAGACATGAGTGCACATATGAAAATGTATAATATATTCTGTTTGTGTAGGTACCTAAATAACCTAAGATGTCCGTCTGTATCTCCGGTTATAAAAAGATCATGGGCTGATGATCTGTTGGCAGTGCTTATCATTGATGAAATTGGATAATATCTGTTGTGCCAAATACCTATAACAAAACAAAGACAAAAATCATTAACAATCAAAATTGTAAAATTGTAGGTACCTAAAAAATATTAACAATGGTAACTGGTTACTTTTCTTATAAATTACAATTTTTATTAATTATTAATATTCTCTTCAAAATATAAATTGACTGACGACTTTAAATAAGTTCTTATAAGACATATTATATAATAAACCTCGGACAATTATACAGGATTAGATATACTTTTCATTATGTTGATTTATTTTTTTTATGATTTAAATTTTAATATTTTCACACACCATTAAAATATAATAATACAATTTTAAAAAACCATAAAAAATGTATGTTTATTTTTTAAACTATATTATGTACTGTTTGGTGTTTACAATAATTTATATGATATACTGTCAACAGAAATAGTGAATTTTAGAAAAGAACAAAATATTGACTAGGTATATAGATATATATTATATTCACAGGTGTTCATTTGCCTGATTTTCATTCAAAATAAACGTGACCAAAAAATTAGGCAATACAATGTGTAATACAATAAAAATGATTAATGTACCCAGACTGACATGTTTACATTGAATTACTTCAGGTTCAGTTATTTTGAATAAAAAATAAATACATTGTTACTAAACATAAAATTATTAAGTTAAAATTCATAGAAACATAAATGAAATTATAAAATAAAGAATGCAAGAAAATTAATATTGTAGATGCACAGGCAATTATATAGGTATAGTGTATATGTTACGGGCAATGTACACTTTGCCTGGTCAATGTGGTCCTGACCGGGAAATGTGAACTGCGATTTTTTTTTTTTAAGCATCTTATATTATTGTTTATTTTTATTATAAATTATAACTTTATTATTACTTATATAAAGATATTAGGAATATATTAATAATAATAAATTAAAAAAATTAACTTACATCATTATGGTATTTTTTAATAAATTAAATTCAATGACATTTTATAATAAACTATGACTATTTTTGTTATCTATCATACTGCCCATTTATACCAATATTTTATATCAGTATGTTATATATTATCTATCGAATTATTATATTATACGATAAAATAAATTATCTTAAAATGTACTAATTTTTTCTAATAGTAGGTAACGAAGTATATACCTAATAGTGTCGTTCTGTCGTGTAAAGTGCAAAAACTCAACTGGTTAGTGGTTAGTCGAAATATCAATTATTGTTTATATTATATTGTTGACTGATTTTATCAAGACAGCTATTAATTTTATCATTCCGATATGGACATATCACATATCAATATGGGAAAACTATGATTCTTAAGTAGGCAGTACGATAGATAACAAAAATAGTCATAGTTTATCATAAAATGTCATTGAATTTAATTTATTAGTTAATTTTTTAATTTATTATTATTTATATATTCATAATATCATAAGATTTTATAAGTAATAATAAAATTATAATTTATAATAAAAATAAGCAATAATATAATATGTTTAAAAAAAAAAATGGCGGTTTACGTTGCCCGGTCAGGACCAAATTGACTGAGCAAAGTGTACATTGCCCGGTATTCCACATTGCCCGTAACATATACATTATGACCAATGAACTAGTTGTCTTTTGAGTTAAATACGTTTATACACTTTATTAAGTACATATAAATTTTATTTTTCATTTTTTGAATAACTTTTTGGTAAATGGTTTGAAAAAAACATCCGACTCTTTTATAATGAATGACTTACCAGAAACTAAGTAGCCTATAGTTGCGTTATATGTATACCATTTTACGTCCTTCATTGCAGGTGCGCTTTTTTCTTGTATCAATCCTTTGACATCCCCTAAATTAGTAGTTAATTTATAAACAAAATACATCCTGCTGAATAGTAAATATTTTCATATTTCTTTGTTACGTACAAAAAACTAGGTCGTATTCGGCAGTGACTGTTTGTAGATAATTTCCATCCGTACTCCAGTCTAAATGCACCAATGGTTGAACTCCCCTAATTTTATTCGATTTTTTGAACGTGAATCCGTCTCTGCTTACCCGGTATAGATATACACTACCATTTTGAGAACCAACGGCTATTGTATCACCAGCTGAAATTATTAGTGTTTAGTAATATGTTGGTATATACTAGTTTAAATGATTAATCTAGTGAAATGATATCACGTATAATTAATATTAAAACTCAATATTAACACACTGGTATAAATCATAAATGTATAATTATTAATTTTATTATAATATATTATTATCTACCTGGATTAAAACCCATACACGTCAAAGCAGAACCACACACTCTAACGCTTGACACCACAGATCCGTTTTCAGCATTTATGATAACCAAATATCCTTCGACTGAACCAGCCACAAGAGCAGTACCAAATGGATGAAAGGTAAGTGATACACATTCATATGTGATCTATATAGACATAAGTTATTGCTGTTTCAGAAACAATTTTAAAATAAGAAATATACTATGGACGATTTAATAAGTTTTTCAATTGTATAACTCTGTTTTGAAAATATATGTATTAATGCATAATTACTCTCAAAATATATTGAATGGTATACACTATCTATACTTTTAATTAAAATATACAACTATTGTGATTAAGGTTTTTTGTAAACTATAAATAGCATATTAAATAGCCCACTGGACATTGGTACTATAAACTGTTAAATATAAATAAAATGTTAATTATTAATAAAATATAAATAAAATAGCAGTTTTAAAATAATTGTCCAAAATATTGTCTTATTTAGTTATTTATACATTATACGTCGTTTCACAAAAATTATCTAAATAATAAAGCAAAAAAATATATTTTTATATATTATAGGTTTTGAGTTCTCGAATATTGTTTATATAAATAATAAAACTACAAATTAAATTTTGTTTGTCATAAGACAGCACCCAGCAATAATGATAATGTATTTTACGGTAGTATAATATGATAAATACATACTTGAGTACTCCATAGTAAAGCATGCCTTTTCCATAGACTTATATTTTTATCGTAACCTGCGGTGGCAAAAAGTTCATCGTCCGGATGGACTGCTAATCCCCACAATTGTTTACTATGGCCAAATACTATCTGTAATAGTTATGTTTGTAAATAAAAAACATAATTTTGCCAATCATTGCTACTAAATTCGTACTCTATTAAATCTCCTTTGCATTGATCCTTCTAGAATATGATTTTTTATCGTGCCTACATATATGTTTCCGTCATTTCTTCCTGGCCGTTGAGGGTATAGGCTTCTTACACCACCATAAACTTCAGTTAACTGTTAAAATAAAATATATTTATAAGTAAATTTTATAAGTAAAATCGTCCTTTATTATTTAATCATGAACTTCGTACTTTTGTTTCAGTTATCTTGTTGTAATTTTGTAATGAATCCCAAGCTATGATTTTACGGTCTTTCTCACCCCCGGACAATAGAGTGCCTTCCGGTAGCATTATAAGAGCATTTATGCCTTTATTATGTGCCTGGAACAACAAAAGTAACGGATGTTTAGGAAACACAAAACAATTTTACTAATACTAACCTCGAATTCCATTCTGACATAATACGCGCCATCGCTGTCTACAGAGTAAATCGTAATAAATCCATCGCCGTCCGCCGTAATTACGTCCCCTTCTTGTTCGAACTGTAAACTGGTAACTACCGTCCTCGAAGGCTAATCATGAGAACATTTGTAATGTGAGTCAAATAATTTGAAAAATAACCTTTAATATTATTTATTACTGCTTTTATGATATCAATTTTTTCGAAAAACCCATCCTTCCGTCTTGTCCAAAACGTTAAATGGCCTTTTCCATAGGTTATCATTAAATTGTCGTCTAAAGGATGAAATGACGCACCCAGTATGTCTTCAGTTTGCATTGTCTACAACAAGTTTTTAGATTGAAAAAAAAAATTAATAAAATAAAATATAATATTTTATACAATTTCCTAAAAATCCAATATGTTTAGTATTTTGGTTAAGATTCAAAACAATAAATATATTAATATACTTACAGCAACTTTACCCAATAAATGTCCCCATTGCCATTGCCACACAGATAACATTTTTTCTCTACCGCAGTCGATGGCTAATAAATAATTTCCTCCAGTCTAAAAATTAAAAATTATTTTATCTCTTATTTTGTATTTATATACACGTACATGGATTTTGAACTTTATTATGTATTATTATTATTTCTGCGATTATGGAAAAATTATTAGGACAGTTTAATGCAGTTAAGAGTTATAACTATATTCATTATTACTATGATTATTTTCATAATCATCGGTGTAAAATTATTCAATATGTTATAATGTTCTCTCACACCTCGTCATAATTTGTCACTGACTGGTATAAACACACTTCTGATAATTATAATTTAGATATGTTTTTAAGATTAAAATATTAAAATATAATCGTGAAGACATCGCGTATGTGAAATTTGACTTGGCACAATGGAAGTAAATAATCTGCATAATATTAGATATTTAGATGTAAGATTTTAACTGTAAATTTATTTGTGATTACTAATTATATTATATATACTATAATGTCTCTAATATAGCCGAGTGCCCGGGTATTTTGATTGATATATTTTTTACTTTATTTTTTTCTTACTATACTAATTTATTGTAATAAATTATGCAAGTATTATAATTTATAACATACGAGTTGTGAAAATGCTAATGCGCTGACTCCTTCTTCAAATTCACCATTGCCAACTATATACAAAGTATACAGGGTTTCAGGACTCCAGATCCTAATGTGAGCCTGTGTTTTTCGTGTTCTACCAGCTTTTTGAGCCGAAGCTACCATTTCCTTGGAAGGATGTATGTCCATACTGAAACAACATTAAAAGTTGAACAGATGAAATGTAATTTAAATAATCATTTTTTAGATACACAATGTAGTTTTTAGTACCATTGAATATCTTCAGTATGTCCAATATAATGCCTTTGTGATTCTTCATCCCTATCATAAAGCACGGCCACGGCCGCTACGTAATACAAAAGTTCTCCGGTAGGCAATACCCACAAGTTCCTTCTCGTATCAACGCCTCGATAACCGTAACTATTTAATGTCCGAAGTGAAGGAAAATTAAAAAAAAAAAATTACTACTCATACATAAGATAAGAGGTTCCAACTATGTTTTATTTAAATATTAGTCATAATTTCAGTTAAATCAGTACTTCAAATAACTAAGTATGGTGTTAGCAAAGAGTTTTCACTTGATTTTTAAACAAAAATGTAGGACACGAATAATATTATGTATAAAATAATATTGCAAATAAAATCATGACATTTCACTATTTCAGTAAGTCTTTCGATTTTCAAAGAACTATTGAATGTAATCATAAAAACGTTACTAAGCATTTGGAAATAATTGTTATTTTTCCCACATTTGAAATTGTTTTTACTTAAATTATGTATTATTTGATATTTTTTAAATATAGGTATTTTTTATTTTAACTTTGTGCGACTCGATTTCAGATGAATTTATAAAAGGATACACCCAATTTAAAGTTAATCTTTTGTCTGGAGGTGAATCATCTGAAGGAGAATGGACCATTGGAGGGAAAAATGTTTTTCTTGTTCCTCTTATCTGCACGCGTATTGGTTCTTCTTTCATCACGTCCAAAACTGTATAATCTTAAATTTATAAATTAATTGTAATTTTATTACCTAACTGTAAAGTACTGTATTAGGTTAGTTTGTTACAAAATGTTTACCTGGAGGCACTTTAACAATATCTGTATCAGCCGCGTATAGTGCACGAGGTCGACTTTTGCTTCTTGCTCTCCTTTGTTTCTCCGCCTTTGTAGGAACTGTATTTATAATCGGTTCAACCGCTAATGCTCCTCTAGATCTTGATCTTCTGAATGGCGGCGATAGTACACGTGATTCAGATGTAATGTAAAATGTGTCCACGTCCGAAAATTCATTTCTCAGTTGCGAAAAACTACGAACCTAAATAATTATTTCATTTAAAATAAATGTTTCAGCATAACAGTAACTATTTATTACTTCTTGGTTAGACACGGTTAACATGCGTTTAGCATTGTTCATTTTGAGCACATGTCCTAAATCCTCAATGACCTCTTCGAAAGGCTGGGTGGTTCTCAAATTGAGTAGAACTCGACACTAAAATGATAAAATATTAAGTTTATAAAAAAAATAAATTTTATGAATATAAATTTTAATTATTTTGAATATGTAAAAAGATCAGTGCTAGTTGGTTATTACTTATAATTGAATTGTTAAGCAAAACAATAATTTATTGTTATTATTAAAACATGATTAATTTTTGCATTCAAAATAAACCGGTACAATCATTCAATTTATTACAGTACTTGGTTTTAATAATAAACTTTCAAACATGCCGAGAAACGTTTCTGGTTTTTGTTTTGCACTGATGATACAATAGCCAAAATGCATATTTGCTGAATAAATTAAATTTTAATTGATTTCAACATATTATATAACATACGATGTTATTTATTTAGATCTGTATCGAATTATTAAGAAATAATGATTTATTAGTCATGATTTCCACAAATGTATAGGGAACATTTGTGTTCATTGTTTGGGTCCGTACGTTTTATAAGTAGGTACAAGTTTTGTTTAACATACTTATAGATTTTCAAATAAAATATGAAACTCTAGTATGTTAACCTTATAAATCATGAAGACTTTAAAAATATGTATATTAATATTTTTTTTATGTTGCTTACGTATTATAGCATACGTATATTTATAAATTAAAATATAAAATAATTTTGAAAGCTGTACAAAAAACGGCAAGTACAGTCTATGATTTAGACATAACCACACATCACGTAACATTAACAAATATTATTATTATTTATTACAAAAGTATTAGTTACTATTGATATTATATGTTTTCTTAATAATATTATATTTTATTTTTATGATATTATCATTGTTATTATTCACAAATTACTAGCAGGCGTTCTGGTTATGCAAAACAGGTACATGCGTGCATAGGAGTTTTGTAATAATAATATATACGGTAGATGTTTAGTACAATAAAGCAGGGTAAAGTTCAATACCATTGTATAGCTAATTATATTTTTATCAAAATTATTTTCCAAGGTCACATGTTAACTCTGTATAACTTAAAAACTTGATATTAACTTTTATGTTGTACAACTGAGACTTCGAATTGACCTACAACTTAATATTGCTAATTAAAATTCTTCAAAATAAAAAAAAAACTATGTAATATAATAGTCGTATATTCGTTTACCTATTATATTTTGATTTAATAAGTTTTAAATTCCTTAATTTTTATTTTTTTGTGGTACTTATTTTTTTAACAGTTTTTATATAGTCATACGTAAGTTGTATTTTTATTTTTATGTTATATAATCTGATGGCCAAGAGATTAATCTATATTTATGAACAATGGTTTATTTTGTAAGTGGTCAATAGTTTTTTTCGGTGAAATATGAGGTGATATACCTTCTAATATATTAAATTCAAGTAGTTTTCTACTTTTATCTAATTTTTATTGAATCACTATATATAATTGAAGTATAAATTAACAATTATGAAATATGTAATTAAATAATTACCTATTAAAAGGCTAATTTGAAATTTTCCATGCAAAATGGGGTTGATTATTTTTGCATTATTAACAATATAAAAATGTTGTTATTTTATTGTAATCATTATATATTTAATTATCTTAGTTACATTTTTTAATTGTAGTGCTAAGTATATATGCAATTTAGAAAACTTAAAATAAAATGTAATATTTTTTTAATTACATATTTGGTTTCTTGTTCTAAAAAATAAAAATGCATTAATATTATATAATTCGAACCGTAATGAAAAAAGAGTAATTTTATTTTTGAATAGTGCTAAATATCATTTTACGACTTTTCGAGTGACACGACTTATATGGGTATAAAGTTTAAAACTGTTAAATAGAATTTCAAAGATAGCAGGGTTTTAATTCAAAATAAATTTATTTATACTTACCTTTTCTTAGATTGAACCTTATGACGTTATTACATGGTTTGTTTATAATAAGATAGATATTTTTTAGGTTTATTTTAATACAAAATGTTATTTCAAAGTTTTGATTTTTGAGTATTACAATTCATAACTATAACCCCATATATTAATAATTGAAATTATAATAATTCAGCTAATTAAACTGTACCTAAAATATCTCGAAAATATTGGCTTTTTAAATTTAAAACTATTATAATAAATATAGTTCTTACTAGAATTGTTTATTAAGTGCGATGATTCACTAGTGGTCTGACATTTAAGACCCTTGCAAACGATGAAATGAACCAAGTTTGCAATTGGGCTTTTTATTTTTATTGTTTTTTTAACTCTTATACTATACTCATATTTGTTATTTTTAGTTTAATTTATGTTGTAGTTATTTTTTGTTTGAAGTTAATTGTTTTAAAAATATTTATAATATATTAATGACAAATAAAAACTAAATAAAGGGCTAAGGAAAAAATTAAGCAGTTAAATTTCAACACTAACCTGTACTGTGTGATCAAAGTTATTGATGATCCTTATAACTCTAGTTGTAGATGATTTAGTTATATTAAGTCCTGAAGTAGCTGAAGTCAACTCGTTAGCATCAACTACTGACTGCTTCCTACTCATGGACGATTGCCTCGACCAACCCGAACCAGCAGTTGGGGTGGTCGTAGAGTTCCAACCACCAGATTTTTTACCGTAGTTGGCGTTCTGCAATAAGTAAGTTAAATAAATTACACATGTCACTTATATTTTGATTACGCAATATAACTTCAAATACAAAATTTTATAAAAAAAAACACAGTTAATAATTTAATATCTGCAGTTAAGTGGACACGAATTGAAAAGGGGTTTTTACTTTTTACATTACACTATCTATAGATTGTTTGTCATTTTTATTTTATCACATTCGTTTATCATATTACTTATATCTAATTTATTCAGATAATTTATCGATACAGTGACAAAAATCTCTGGAGGCTAAGCCTCACTCCGCCAACCAAAAATCACCCTCAATAAACATTAAACGGATATAGGTATTTAATCATATAAACATTTTAAAATAATATACTCCAAGGCTGTAGCCTCCTTGAACATTTTTCCTTTTTGCACCACTGCTAAGTACGTATTTGTGCATTGAAATATTTTATCGTTAACATGTAATAGTTTAAAAATACTCTCTTAAGCAGTAAATTCTCGTTGGTAGTATAGGTACCATATATCACGTAATATTATATTATGTGTTAAAAAATTATTGAAAAGTAGGGGTATTGCGTAGTCGTACGATATACGTGTACAAAGTTAAATAATATTATTTATTCACAAACGATTACATACGTCATTGCATTGCGGTTCAGTGATAAATCTACAAGACGTTTCCATAACGCGATCGAGCCACCTCCTTTACTATAATATACTACCACGGCGGCCGTCGTGGAAATTAAACGACCGTGAAATTGTCAGCATTTCGAAAGAAAACTTCATCGTACACGTGTTGTTGGTCGTCGTAATATTAATAATAACAACAACATTACTAGGTCTCGTCGATACAGTCGGGCGCGAACGTTATCGTTGTCCGAAGAAAAATTAACGTATTTGAACAGTCCGTTGTCTACTATAACAGCGAAATGGTGCGTTCTTCCACGGCGAGTGCAGGATAATAATTTAATATTTATTATAATAACATTAACACGTAAGAATATAATTTTATAATCATATCGCTGTAATATTATACCTGTTCGGCGTGCTCGGCGATGGACGAGTGCAACACGGTGAACGCGACTGCCATTCCATTGGTGTGCGAGAGGGCTGCGCCGGGCGGAAAATAAGAAAGCCCACGCCAATGACCTCGACGGGAAATATATATTACGTACGCAGGAGAGGTGAATATAATATTATAATATATCACATAATTATTATCGTACGCGATACGACTTACGGTTATTTGTGTGTGTAATGGAAATAAGTGATTTCAAACGCGACGGTTGTATGACGTACAACTATAATATTATAATATATTTTGTCGTTGTATACTCATAAAAGATGTATGAAAAATTCAACGACCGCCGGCGAGAAAGCTCAGGGAAAACGTTACCTACCACGCGTTATAAACCACGGTCCCAATTTCGAGGTAACCGCTACGACAACGATGGTAATATTATTTGTGAAACAGGAGGATAACCGTACATCGGTATAATATACGCTGCGATATTCGAAGACGTTTAGCGGCGCGACGGCTGTCTCACGTGGAAGTCCGTCTTCGACTGCTTTCCGCGTAAATATTACAACCCGCACGATTGCTATTTAATTTATATTATATAATATGATAATATCGCGGTTTATAACAGACGGTCGGTCGCGTCAAGGTCTTGGGCGCGGTGGTCAAGACAACGTTTACGTAATTATATATATGTATACACGTGTACAGTGTACAATGTACGGGTATATACCCCGAGCCCTTGACCATCTTCGCTCGCGCCAATTTTACGACCGCAATTATACACAGCTCGCCGCACCGCTCGTCCAACCCCAATTATATGCCCACTCACCCACCACCCACCCCGCACACAATCCTTTCCTCGATCCGAGGCGCTGCTGTTTTACGCGAATGCAGGATGGTACATCGGCGGTGTGTACCTGTTATACATAATAATATATACGATATATATATATATACCCATATTACTCGCCGCCGTTTGATGGCAATAATAACACCATACTTATTATTATTATAATTATTATTTTTGCTGACATGCAAACGCCGTGCCTTATATTTATTAAAATATGATTATTGCGTATTGTTTTTGTAAGGGTTCGTCGGCGGAGAGGTGCGCTTCCGGTCGTTGTCGCGTGGATATGATGTTTTTTCGCGTGGAGGGCCACACCGCCGCTATGGTATTAAAACACACACGCACGCACGCTCACACACACACATGCACACAAAGAATTAGTACAACTAATAAGTTTTTTTTTGCGGTAGGATACAGGGAAAAAATGACTGCAGTAATAAATCAGTCAAGCTATACTTCAGTCATATTATTATAATATACGCGCACGTATTATGTACTCGCGACCTACTCTATAAATTATACCAATAATAGTATAGGTATGTATATTTACTAAGTTTCTATAACGAGGAAAAATCGAAAATGGACAACGTATATTATATTCATATAGGTTACATTTTTTCTGGTACAATTTATATAATACTATCAGCGTGCGTACGTCTTTTAAACAGCAAAATATTGTTCGAGAGCATCGTGCCTATATGTAATAGATTCGAAGCTGCGAGATCGTGGAAAATATCCGTACTTCCGGCTTAAAGAAGAGGACGGACAAAATTATGTTCAACGAAGTATCAATAAGTGTTGGACCATCGATGATAATATAATATAATACTATGGGTCTATGGTATTGTAAATAATTAAATAATTCTTAAAAATCTTATAGGGGTTTTAAGGCACTGGATATCTTTCATAATAATACTATGTTTGCGATTAAAATGTTTTTGTTTAATTAGTAATACCAAGAAAACATTTTTTACTTTTATATTTTAATCAATGTAAATTAATTGTATAGTATTTTATCAATATGTATTTATTTATTATTGTTTAAAAATATCATAAATAAACATGTGTTATATAACATGAGTTCCAAAAACGCATTCAAGTACCTTAGAACTTACACGTAATTTAAATATTTCATTAAATTTAATATTAAGATGAGATAGGACCTATCTAATAATTGGAGACTGTTTTATATAATGTTATGAAAACCCGTGTTGCACCTAAAGACCTTATTGAAGTATATGGAAAAGGTAAAATAATATTATTCAGACAATTATTATGGTTATTCATATGACTTATTAAGACCAGATAGAAGTATTTTCTCATCTCGGAATTCAAAAACAACTTGTACCTACATATTTTAATGGTTATTTTGAGGATACAGATGTTGTAGTAGTAAAAAATTAGTAAAATCGATTGCTTTATTGCACTAATAAATACCGAAAATGTACAAAAAATAACTACGGTTCGGTGTTTAATGATATATTTTTTTTTAACATAACGGTTCATACAATACTTTAAGTAAATATTTAATAAAAAATAATTTCATATTTATTTTTATCTTTATTATTTACAAGTAGCTACCTAATATTTAAATTCTACAATATATTTTTAGTTTCATTTTAACAATCTATAAATTACTGATTTAAGTTTAAACAAAATTGTATTGGTCTAAAAATAGTTGTTTAAATTTTCATATTCATATATTCTTAGATTTGGAGCCAATAGGTAAAAACTAATTTAAAACTACGTAAACAAAATTGAAAAATAATTAAGATGGTTTTATAAAAGAATAAATTTCACAACATTGCAAAAATTGCTGCAAAAAATTGATCTTAAAAATTTTGAATTTTAATTCGTTCTTATACATGAAGACATGAAACGTATTTAAAATTTACTTCGCAATAAATTGGAAATTTTCAATTCTAGAAGAAAAGTTGCAAATGCAACAACATCCGTTCTTAAATTATTATTACTATACCATAATAGAATGTTAGGATAGTTTTATAATAAAACAATTTCACTTATTACTATACTTATTAATTATTACACAAATGATTTTTGTGATGCTCTTAGTTTTATTTTCCCAATAAAATAATTTTAATTTCAAATACCATTTTAAGTATTTTAACAATTTATCATAACTATAATACATTAATACGCATATTATACCTATTATTCATCCATAGGTATATATTACAATTATATGGTGTTTTATTTTATTTTTAAGTGTACTATTCAAATACAAAATAACTAAATCGTAATAAATTAATTTTAAACTGTATTTTAACATTATATCGTTAGTGTTCGTTATTTTTGTTGTTAAACATGCTTTTCTTCCAACAAACTAAAATCACGTGGAGTCCTTGACCGCTCTTGGTCTTATGTGAAAATATAATATATGAACAACTCAAGATCTCTTATAAAAATGTAAGAATTAATCTGAAGGTCATAGTAAAATGACCACTGACACGAACGAAACTGAAATCATAACATACCCGCAATATAATATTTTGAAACCGTATAGGTATATAAACTCTTATACCTCTTACTTAACATAACACGAACAAAGGGTAATTAACTTAAATTATAATACCTAAAGTATCGCTGTACTTTTGGGTCACCACTTTTATTACTCAATAGATAACTTTTTCTTTAACGCCATTTGTATTTTATGGAAATTTTAATAATCAGGAATGAAAAACGTATTATAAGTAGACACAAACTTAGACATATTGTGATATTGATAAAAGGTAGGTTCAAATGTAATAGGTGTATTTTTATGATGTATTTTGATTAGCACTAAAAATATGTTAACACATACCAATAATATTTTAGCTTAATTATTAGTATGAGTTTATGTATGATTAATGATATTAGGTCAAATAAAATAAATTATTTCGGTTGAAATATTTAATAGTACCAAAATTACAGAAAATTAATTAATCATATGTAAATTAATAGATCCAACTAAAAGTTAAATTAAATTATTAGACATTTTGACAAATATTTTCCGAATTCGTTGTAATCAATATTATTTTAATTGAAAATATGTACTCATATGTCCTATGTATTAAGATTTTATTTTAATCTACAATAACGTTTATAATTTAGGTAAAAACAAATTATTTGTTAATATTTAATATGAATTTCAAATTTAGTATTATTCACTCCTTAGTTACCAAACAAGTTAGCATAGTGGCACAAACGGGGAAGTCGCTCTACCGTTTAGGTGTTGAATGGTACACTCTTCATTGAGTAAGTAACTTCAATAATGAATGTGTTGAGTCTTAATTAAATTATAAATAATTGTATACAAAAAACAATTCTGAACGGAAACGGTAAGTCAGACTATATTTGTAAGGATATTTTATTATTTATTTATATTGCAGTTAAAAATATGATCGAACTAATTATTGACAAAAAAAAATGTACGTATATTGCAATATCATTTCACATAATAATATTAATTATAACTAGATGTTGTTAAATATTAAGTATACTTAATATAAAAAATTATACATTTAATTATAAATAATAGTATACGGAATGGTGAAAAGCTTCACAAGTCCCTATGAATAATATATTTTCGTTTTTAAAGTACTCGTATATGTGGGTATTGCGGGAATTCCTACCTACTGCTTTTGAATTCCCAAAGTAACAACTATAGATATCATTCGATACCAGAAGGCAGAAAATACACTTTAAGTTGAACATTAGAGTATTTTACCACTTTAAAATAAGGTATCGATAGACGAAAAAAAAACGCATCACTCTAAATCCTATACATCATGGCTCCACTCAGAATCTAAAACATTGTTTAATGTCAATAATTGTAAATAATATACTATACAGCGCACCCAAACCACTTTTATAATAAAATCTTTACTATTTTTTTGTATTCTACCAAGCTCAGAAGAACTGTTTTTAAAATACAACAGTTTATCATTAAGGTTACCATTATGTACTAACATTAAGCCACCAGAAAAATCTTTGCTTCTTATGCGCTTTTCATACAAAACGTTTTGAACCTACTATAAAAAAATAATAATAATAGATATCCATTAAATTCCCATTTTCAACAGTTCCTATATGTACAATATCCTTAAATTATTGTTTTCTAAAATCTTTGTTGAACATTGATTCATTTAATAACAAAATTATATTTATTCAAAATACAAATTATTACATTAAATTGCATTTTATAAACCATAAATAATGTTTTTGTAAAATGTATGGAAGTTCTATGAATAATTTTAAACGAACACTGCTTTAATAAATATTCATTTAATTCAATGTGACAAGGTTTAACAGTTAGCGTGCAAACGGTGTATAGTAGAAATGTAGTACTTGGGAGTTGGAACTATTCAAATCAACACTCATAATTATATATTTGTGGTTCATTAATTTATGGCACTTATATTTTGGAAATTCAGTTTACAAGGTTACGACCTTTTATATTATTTCGTTAATCATTTTTTGTAATAATAATAATTTATGAACAGTAAAATGCACACACTCTTACATTTTAACAAATTATTTACTATGTATTTTAATATTGCAAATTGAATTTTTTGTATGGGACTATAGATTATATAATATTTTTTCCAAGTTTACAGAATCATAATACATAAAAATGCATTTTCAATATCTTACAAAATCTTTCAATATCTTACTTCTAAAATGTAAATTCAACTAATTTATCTGAAATGGAAATCCATATGGATCTATATCATATTATATGATATGTGTTCATAATATCTATATTTATTCTAGTGGCTTTCAATACCCAATTATTATTTATTTTGGAATTTGGTACAAAGGTAGATTAGACCTCTGGAAAGAAGACCTAACCTAACCAATCCACGGGGATGTGCTCAAATAGGGATTTTGAGATTTAAGATAGAAACTTTTGTTTTTGAATCATTGCTATTGGTTATAAAAGAAATAATTAATAGAAATTAATATTTATCAGATACAAGCATGCATTAAATCGAATTTTTGCACATATAGGTAGCCGCTCATCGGTATTGTCCGCGATCCAACGTAATCGGATTGCCTACCATCAGAGTTGTTCTTATTGTAGCGAGTTACACACAAAAGGAGTTGAACAATCATAATTTTTTGAAGAGTTGTCACATTTTACGGACAACGAAGTGCATGGGATCAGCTAGTAATATATATAAATACATTTATTTGCATTATACAATATATAATTAATTTATAAAACACAGGATAAATTGAATTATTATCCAACAGTTATAATTTTAGACGTGAATTTCTGACACTCGGTTCAACACCAGTTTCTTTTTTGCCTCCTTCTCAGACTACTTGGAATATTGTCGGAGTCAAGAGGAAAAATCATTGAATTTGAATGGTTTGCAAGGCGAGAGTAAAAGAGTTTGTAGGCGAATGTTGCTACTTCTTATATTGTTTGACATTTTATGTCCGAGTGGAGAGTATGGTTTCATTCTTTGAGACATAAAATGGTGCATTTGTAATCATACGACTACATATCTAATGATATTAATGGGAAAGTATATATTTTATTTATATATTGCTATAATCCTTTGCAGCACTCCATTGAGTAGTATGGTATGGTGGCATCCAATTATTCATAATTGGATGCCATCATACTATATTGGCTTTAAAAGTGTTTTGTATAGCTGGAATTTATTTTTTAAGACAAGTTAGAAGCGTTTTCCTTAAAGTAGATATAAAGACTTACGTCTGAAGTTTAACAGAATCATTTTATGTTTAATATGTTCTACCCAGGCTAGACGTTTAACTAATGTCAACCATAAATAACGGACATTATAAAAGAGGTCGATGTAATGATTTAAGAGCAAGTGGATATCGCTCTGCAGTACAGTAAGTGATAAGTTGTTCACTGCGATGGATGTGTAAAATTTGAATTAAGTAATAAATTATTGTATACGAAAAACGATTCTGAGTCTATCAGTCTATACTTCTAACTATATTTTATGATATTATTGCTATTAAAGTAATTAATTTTACTATCATACTAATTAGTAATGCAATGGGTTAAAATAACTTTTGCCAAAAACATTGCATTATAAAATGTCATAGTGTGTATATAATATAATAATATATTTTAAATTTTTAAAAGATTCAATTCTCCACTAATCATACTTTTTAAATTACAACTAAATACCTTATCCGACATTTTACATTTAAATATATATCAACTACCAAATTTGAACTAAAAATAGATGAATAAAATTTAAAAAACTTGTAAAACTATAAATGTATTATAGATACATTGGTACTCCACTCAGAATTGTTTTTATCGAATGCAATCATTGCATTCAAATCTAATACTGTAATAATACACTAAACTGTCCAAGGACCGAAGGAACGATGGACAAACTTCCAAAACCACTGACATACTCCACCCTGATGCCTACAAAATTTATTTTTGAATTTTCTATTTGGCAAAATATTATTATTTAAAAAATTTTTAAAAAATATTTTTGCTTCAATTATATGAAATAAATTTTGAATTTTGGCAATATATGTATAACCATTAAATATGCAGTAATATGAAAAAATTAGCATTGTAGTTTTAAAATTTAAACTATTACGATTCGTAAAGATAACTGACAAAAATCTAAAAATGTGAAAATAAAAAAGGGGGTCAAGTGGATGTCGCTTTGCTGTACAGTAGGTTACAAGTAGATCACTGTATAATGGATGGTATTAAATTTGAATTCAATGATATAATATCATTGTATACGAAAAACGATTCTGAGCGGAGACGGTATGTCAGTCTAGGATATTTTAAATTATATTGATATTGTTATTTTACGGTAGCTGCTAAGTTGAATTAATATTATTCATATTATTTAATTATTAACCTAAAATTATCAGTGATGCTAGAAAAATATTTTAATATATACTTTTACTCTTTAAAATTGATTTTAATATGTAATTTCGTCCAAATTTGAACTTAAAATGTCTGTAAAAAATAACTGTGTTTATATATTTTTTAGATTTTTTGATTAAATATGTACTATTTATTAGAATCTTTGTTTTAAATTTTCAATCCTTAGTTATAAAAACTGACCATTTTATAATTGTTTATTTATAATGATTGATAATTTTCGAGATTTTGATGAATTTTGTCAAAATTCGAACTTTAAATGCTTATAAAAAAAATGTGTGCCTATGTATTTTTAATATTTTTCAATTGCTATTGTAACAATATATCAGGAGCCTTGTATTAAATTTTCATTATTTTTGGCCCAACAAATACAATTTTATTGATATTAATAGAAAAAAAAACTAAAAAATTTGAAAACTGAAATCGTCCGTAAAAAGCTGAAAAACAGTCAAAATATATTAAAATTAGATGGTGTATAGAAATAGCTTATATAAACATTCAGTGAAATTTTCATGCATCTACAGTTATTTGTTTTGAATTGCAACAAAATAAGAAAATCGCTACATGAGAAATCGAGTGAATATCTAATCTTGTACAAATTTGAACTTAAAATGCTCATAAAAATTTATTATGACTTGCTTATAAACTTTTTTTTATTGATAAAATTAGGCAAACTTATAAGAATTCTTGTATCACATTTTCAAACCTTAGATTTAAAAAGAAAAATTTTTATGAATTTCTAACTCAAAATAAATTGCACATTTTCGTCATTTTTACGTATTTTGTCAAAATTTGAACTTTGATTATCTATAAAAAAAAATTGTGACTACGGATTTTTAATATTTTTCATCTGCCTTTGAAACTATATATTAGAAGCCTACTATTAAATTTTCAAGATTTTTACCCAACAAATAAAATTTTATTGACATTTATAGAAAAAAAAACTAAAAAAATTGGAAACTGAAAATGTCCGTTAACAGCTCAAAATAAGTCAGAATATTTTGAAAATGCTATGGATGTGTAGAAAATGCTTATAAACATTCGGTCAAAATTTCATGTCTCTACGGTCATTTCTTTTAGAGTTATACCAAAAACCAAAATCGATTTTGTCGAAAAATGGTTTTCCGTAAAAATTCCCGTTTTTTCCTTAATTTTTCATTTGTTTTTCAAGGCGCTTTTGAAAACTTCTGGGAAATTTTAACTTTTGACCCCCCAAAGTACCAACTAGATTCATTTTCTTATCAGAAAAGGTACTATTGAAGAAAATCGAAGCATTTTTTCCTGTCCTAAAAGGTGATGACAGACACAAAAAAAAAAAAAAAACACACATCATTGTAAAATCAATACATTCATTGCTCCGCTCAGAATCTAAAATACAATAACATACATTTTTGATTTCCCATTCCAAAGCAGAATATTATTCTGAGTATTTTAGTTGAGCAATAAATGAATTGATTTTACAATGAGGTGTGTTTTATTTTTTATTTTTTTGATCTATTATCTTTGTATTAATTTATAATATTATAATATATTAGTTGCATTTGTCACGTGGTACCTATCCAATAGAGAGTTACTTTTTGGTATTGATAAATATAACTTTGCTAACTTTGACATTATTCAGAGACAAATTTACTTAAGTATAGGTAGTTAAACTAATTGCTAATTTATATAGCTAAAAGGTATAAGGTCTAAATGTATATAATTTATGACCTTAAAAATTGCATAAAAATTTGAAAATGTTTGAATTTTATTTATTTAGGATTCTATATAAAGAATACCTTGTATTTTAGATACTGAGTGGAGCGATGAATGTTTTGGTTTTCCAATGATGTGTTTTTTGCGTGTGTGTCTTTGTACATGATAAGTAGTCAAAATAATGCTTCGATTTTGAACTTCAGTATTTTGTTCGATGAGAAAGTGATTAAAGTTGGTGCATTAAAGAGGTTAAAATTTAAAATTTAAAATTCCCAGTAGTTTTAAAAAGCACCGGGATAAACAAAAAAAAATTATGGAAAAACGAGAAATTTTACGCAAAATTGGTTTTTGACAAAGTCGATTTTGGTTTTTGGTGTAACTCTAAAACAAATTGCCTGCAGATAAATACAATTTTAACTGAATGTTTATATTAGCATTTTCTATGCACGGTAAAATTTTCAAATTATTTTGTCTCGTTTTGAGCTGTCTACAGAGTACAGACAAACACAATTTTCAATTTTTGTATGTTTTTTTTCTATAAATGTCAATAACATTGTATTTGTTAGATAAAAAAGCTTGACAATTTAATTAAAGGTTCCTAATATATAGTTACAATGACAGTTGAAAAATATTAAAAATGCAAAGGTATAATTTTTTTTGGTTGGAAAATTGAAGTTAAAAATGTGTAAAATGTTCAAATTGTACTGTTAAGCATTGAAAATGTAAAAGAAGGTTCCACGCAAGTAGGTTATTCTGTAAACACAAAATATAAAAATATAAAATAACATTTTTTTTTAAATTTATTCTTATTTGTTATTCAAATTTGGACGAAGTTGGATATTTAAACGAAGACGTATACGGTTTTAGTTTTTTGTTATATATTTAAAAATATTATTCACTTGAAACTTCTTAAGTATATTACTATATTCAAATATGATAATAAATAAATAGTAATAATTCAATTAAACCAGCTAACGTATTTATATTATAACAATATAAATATAAATTATAGTTTAAATAACCTAGGCTGACTAACCTATACCTAAACCTAACTCATTAACTACACGTCGGGAATTTAATTTTTACAAATCGAAATACTCCAACCGTTCTGCTTCAGAATATCAAATTCAAAAAGTATTTTTTATTTTATATAATTTTTATTTTTACACTTACCTTGAATCTCAATAAAAATTTTTTAAGTAAATAACTTTTCATTTTAAGCATTTTTAATAATTATTTTGGGTAATTCACCTTATTGAATCTTTCGGTTAATGGACTCAAATGGTCAGGTCCCTAAGTGACACCAATAAACGGCGACCACTGTATAATATATGATATATGATATAGTATATGTGTATAGTATTTTGGTTACTGTTTATTAAAATTGATTGTATGATACAATTCTAATGTTATACAATCTGCAGTGTTATTAGTGTTAAATTCTGAGCAGAGCAGTTAATGTATTTGTTTTACAATGATATGGTTTTTTCTTTTGTCTGTCATCAGCTTTTGGAGCAGTATAAATGTTTCAATCTCCAACTTCGAGGATGGTGTCTAAATATATTAAATTTAGTTAGCACTTAGGAAAAAAACCTTTTCAGTTACTTTTCAAAATATTCGGGTAACACAAATAAAGATAAAACAGGTCTTTGAAAAAATGTATATTTTTATATAATTTTTTTTTATTTATATCATATAACTGTACAATACTTTCACAAAATATTTTTATATTAGTATTTTTAAATTTTCAAAATATATTTTCATTTTTCATGCAATTTAATGACATTTGAAATTTTCTACGTTTTTCGTTTATTTTCGATTTATACCCATTTGAAAAAATGATTGTATGTAAGTCAAAAAGCTTGACAATTTAATACAGAGTTCGTCGTAAATTAATCTTAAAGAATTGTAAGTTAAAATCAAAGTTCAATATTTAACTGAAAATTAAGTTTTTTTTCTTTCAACGTTTCAATCAAAGTTATTAGGTTGTAACTCAACAATTAATATTAATTATAGAGAGTTGGAACTTTTTGACATTACGTATATTACGTAATATTTTCTACATACACAAACACAATACAAATAATATAATTCTCAAAATATTTAGACTAAGTTTTAGCTATTTATACAAATTATACTATGAATCTCCGGCACTGTTTTTAGGTACGTGATATTAAGGTAATCGGAAAACAATCCCCGATAAAAACCGCAAAAGCAAATACAATATAATATTATATATAATATTGTACCTACATCTTAAAATAATCATAACTCGCTTTAAAATTTTAATATATAATAAAACGCCTATGATATTACCTATAGATAATATTCTTATCATTACATTTTATAAGAGGTAAATTCACTCCAATTGTTGAACTAAAGCTGAGTGTAAAATTTTTCGTTTTTTTAAATAAGTATTTTTTAATATGTTTATATTAAAACTGACTTAAATATTTATATATTATATTACCGTGTTTTTGTGGACAAACTAAAATTTGTTTTAAATTATAACTAGATTAGTAGTTTCTAATACATATACGAGGTATAAGCAATTATTTTACATACTTGAAGATTTTAAACACTACTCGTATGTTACAGTTTATTTTATTAAAATATTCCCATCAATATATTTTTATTATTTGAATAGTTTTTTTTAAAATATTGAAATTGTTATTTATTAGCTTTCAGATTTTTTAATTAAAGAATGTTCAATCAAATATTAATATAATTTATTATTATCAAAGATAAATAATTAGTGTTTTTAAGTTATACTTGAAGACTTAAGGTAAACAACCCGAAAAATCCATACCTAAGTCGAATTTATTATTATTCACCTCGAGATTAAGATCTTACTTCTTGTTAGCTGTAACTTACAGTTAGGATTTATATAGTTATGATGTGCAGACGATATACCCATATAATGGCGCTCCGGTTTAACATTATTGAACAATTTTAACTTCATTTGTGAATATATTTCAATCAACATCGATTATTGCATTCATCGTATATAGGCTGGCATATTATAACAATTTATAATAATTCCGGTTTAATCAAATTATAAATTTGATTATAAAGTATTGGACATAATAGCTGTCACATATTTTACCGTAAAGTAAACGTTTACAATAAAATATTTTATTGAAATATTGAATAAAATAGATTAAAATGTAACTGAACAAACACAATTTACTTTGAAATTCTAATTTTTTCATTAAATTAAAATTTTGTTTCATAAATACCTTAAAACTTTTATAAGAGGAAACCACGTATGATTGATCATCTTCTAATTGATCTAAGCTGACAACCCTGCCGCCATCCATAGAAAACAAATATCGTGCTCCACGAGGTAAATCCATTCGTGATGATAATTTGTCCAATAGTGCTTCTAAATTTCCAATATCTCTCCCAGGTCTGAACCGTAGTTCTAATCCCGGAAAGTATAAATCGCCATTTTTAAAAAACGTTACCTATAAATATAACAAGTATTTATAGTTTAGCTTATATTATATTGTTTAAGTTATGAATTCACTAAATAATAGATTGTTTTTTAAATCATGTTCAATAATTTTGTAGGTATTAATAATAGGTAATATTACTTAGTTTTTTTCATAATATAGATTCGTCAAAGTTTAATTGTTTAAACATTTTAAAAATCATAAGAATAATGAAATGTAACCATGCTTATCATTTTATTTATAAGGACATTTAGAACGACTGCCCCATAATAATTAAATAATCATCAAAATATGGATAAATAAATCCTCAAATAGATACATGTATATACTAGGTGATTCGTTCGATGTGGGACACTCATTATTCAGAATGTATTAATGTTTTTTTGCATGATTTCAAGTAGTTATAGCATACGGTTTTAATTTTATCTTCGAGAGCAGAATATTTTTCTGAGTATTTCGATACAAAAAAATCGAAATAGGATGAATAGCTTATAAGTTATAAATATTTAAACTTTTGATGAGCAGAGAAGTGAACAAATATTTCGTGAGGTAATCGCGTACCAATGCACTCCTCTAATCTAAACTTTAAATACTTATAACTCGTAAACTTACCGGCCTAAATTCAATTTTTATGTATCAAAAATATTCAAAATACTTAAAAAACTATTCTGCTTTGTATTTTTGTAATATGAAATTAAAACCACATGTTGATATTCCAAAAGACTAGAAACAATGTACATTTTTTTTTCCAAAACATTAATACTTTTTGAAACAATAAGTGTTCAGTGATAAAAGAATCACTCGGTATATATGTTGTAGGATAATACCTAGCAATTATTTATATATTATAAATTACACAGTTTATAAACTAATGAGACATTTTTTAAAATTATAAGCTAAAGAGAAATTTTTTAAATTATTAACAATTTATACATTATAATGAATAATTAGATAAGAATTAATATTTTTTTCGTAATTTCACACCTCAAATTGAAAAAAATACAAGTTAAAATTGTGGTTGTAAATTATTATTTATCATTTTTATCTACATAAATTAAATAATATTAACTTATAATTAGTCTAAGTCGAAAAAATATTTTTATACTTAAAATAATAGGAATTTTAAGAGACAAATATTTAACTTCAAAGGTAATAATAATTTTATAACCAAATATCAATCAAACATTATACTGTATTTAATGTTTATCGAATAAGTGTGTTCATTACACTTTGGTACAATATAGAATAATATAGAAAAATAAATATAAAAATTAGCATAATATTTATAAATTAAAATTAATTTTGGTGTTATTTTGGATACCACCGATTATAAGTAATAACATATTTTTAGTCACATAGGGTTACACATAATTTAGGATAACCTGTAGTAATATAACATTGCGGTACACATATTATGACGATTTGTATCTACTTTTTTCTCTTAGGTTTCACTAATTAATTTCCTCACTTTTCTTGCTTTCCAGTATGATAGATGATTATATTTGTCTTTGGCTACTCTAGAAGCAGCCAATCCGGGGACAGGGGCAGGCATGACTGACGATGTTTCGCTCCCGTTGTCATTACCAGGACTAGCTGCTCTGCTGTTGGGTACACTCTGCCAATACCCTGCTGGTCCAACATTATGTCCCATTTGTTGTGTGTGACGAGACACCTAAAATTGTTATTGCCAGGTTTAATGTATTTTAATAGTAGATTAAATATTTTAAATCTATATGGTAAAAATTAATACAGGTAAGGTACTAATATCCGTGTTAATATTTTGTTGTTATTTTATTTAAATTATACAACAATCACAGTTAATTTACTCGTAATATTTCTCTATTTGGTTTATAAATTAAAACAATTCAGTATTATCAAAAGGACACCACTCTATCTCTTAAATCATAAATCATACAAATTACCCATTGACGTACAACTTATTTACTTTCAAATATTCAAATATCAGTACTCCCTCGAATAAATGGCAAATGTTCATTTAAGGATATTTTATTTTACAATTTTGATTCTGATAAAAAAGCATTCATAATATCATGATTTATAATTTTAAACAAATTTATATTACTTTAATGTAATGTGTTATTTAATATAATTAACATTATACAAACGTATACAATAAGAGTATCACCATAGACAGTGATTACTATGCCTATAGCGTCATTTAGTAATAGAATTATTTTTTTAGATTCTGAGCCGAGCAATGAATGTATTTTGACTTAAAATTGTTTATTTGTTTTTTTTTTTTATCAAATAGTTTTGAACTATTACATCTCACAATTATTTTATGGGCATTAGAAATTTAGAACTTCAGATTTTACAACCGGAACTAAAATGTTGTGTAACAAATAACTCCACGTTTTTTAGTGCATTATAATTTTGTTTTTAATCTGTATTTGTTTTATATAATTTAAAATTAAATATAATATGTGTTTGGTTGAGCTTATAATGATTTAAAAATATGATCATTTTAATATTTATATGGTAATCATTACAAATATAAAACTTGTTTGATTTAGCATGTATACCATATTGAATCAATCCACCATGCATGATTGATAACTTTTCACCAATCGTACACAATTTAGATTTTTAGATTCTGAGCGGAGCGATGAATGTATTGATTTTACAATGATGTGTATTATTTTTTTTATTTTATTATTTTATTTTTATTTTTTTTGTGTCTGTCATCACCTTTTAGAACAGTAAAAATGCTTCGATTTTCTTCAACAGTACTTTTTCTGATAGTAAAGTGAATCTAGTTGGTACTTTGGGGATCAACAGTTAACATTTCCCAGTAGTTTTCAAAAGTGCCGTAAAAAACAAATGAAAAATTAAGGAAAAAACGGGAATTTTTACAGAAAACCAATTTTTGACAAAATCGATTATGGTTTTTGGTATAACTCTAAAATAAATGACCATAGATACATGAAATTTTGACTGAATATTTAAATTAGCATTTTTTATACACCATACAATTTTGAAAATATTTTGACTCTTTTTGATCTTTTTTCGGACCATTTCATATTTCTTTTTTTTATATAAATACCAATAAATTTTTATTTGTTGGACCAAAAATAATGAAAATTTAATACAAGGCTCCTGATATATTGTTACAATAGCAATCAAAAATATTAAAATACATAGTCACACATTATTTTTATAAGCATTTAAAGTTTGAATTTTGACAAAATTCATCAAAATCTCGAAAATTATCAATCATTGTAATTAAACAATTATAAAATGTTCAGTTTTTATAACTGAGGATTGAAAATTTAAAACAAAGATTCTAATGAATAGTACATTTAAAATATCCTAGACTGACCAACCGTAGTACCGTCTCCGCTCAGAATCGTTTTTCGTATACAAATATACAATGATATTATATTATTGAATTCAAATTTAATACCATCCATTATACAGTGACCTACTTGTAACCTACAGTACAGCGGAGTGACATCCACTGGATGTCAAAAGGGGGTCATTTTTATTGATAAACTCGCTTAATACAAAATTAATTATAATTAATTGGTACCATATTGTCATATTATTATAATATTATTGAGTATCTACTAAACATTTTACAACATTTTACAACATTTTGTTGGCATAATTTGTCGGACGTGATTATATGTCACGTCATCTTACTTCTTGATAATCTTCATCTTCACTTTCCGATTTATTTTCGGACTGAGGGACGTTTAATCTTGCAGGGGCAACAATCTCTTTCACATTTGGTTCATGTTTTTCTTCGCTGCCGTCCGCGGACGCCATAACTTCTCGTTCTCCCATCGTACTGGACGGTCGGGATGATGGTTGAATAGTGACAGTTGGTGCCAACATCTTGACAGTTCATCAAGTATGTTTCAGATGTAGTTCTATAAAAGACGAAAACATATTTAATAAAGCTAAATCTTATGTAAAATGTCAATTAGTCAACTCAAAAGTACCTGTATTATATACGTAGTACGTACGTGACTTTCTCCATTAGCTTTACCTGTAAAAAAAAATATTACTGCGATAACAATGGTTCCATAATTAATATGCAAACAATAAATAACATTAAATGTGTTGAGGATTTGATAAAATATTGTTTCAAGAAATATAATACGAATCTAACTGTTTAGTATTTGAAAAAATATATAGATAGGTATATAATATAGAATTTAAAACAAAAAGAAATTTCATATTAAAATTTTTACGTTTTTCTAAAAGTAAAAATGTATTTTAAACTATTAAAACCTAATATTCGTTCAATCATTACAGTTATGAAACGCTTTACATATAGGTAAATTTAAATGTTTTTATCAATTATATTCTCATTATAGAATTATAATAAAATTGCATAGGTAGTTTATCCTTGAATACATATATCATATAATTTATATTAATTTAGAATTACATTGGTAATTATTACTTATTATTTACACTCTCCATGTATTATAACAAATAAGACTATGTAGGTATACAAGTATGAAGTAATTATAACAAAATAGGTAGGAAAAAATAATGTTTCGAATATATTTTTAAAATATACGATATTAATTTTTTCAAATGTATATTAAGTGAATAGTTAATCTATATGAGAAAAATATTTCTAAAGCAAATTCATTAAGCTTAAATCAAAATCAAAACTTTGAAACTTTCTTACTGTTTGATAGTAAAAATGATAGATAGATTATTTATACATGTATCAAATGTATTTGAATACCTAGGTACAAAAATCTAAAAGTTTGACGAATATTTAAATCTGTGTAATTTGTTATAATTTATCTTATGGGATAAAAATCTTCACATAAGTGGATAAATATACTAATACGATACCCATTTTTAAAAGTTAAAGCTGAGTGTCAAATATTGAGACTTGATAATGAGTTATAAAAAAAAAAAAATGTTCGGGTATCATAATGAAATTTTCATATTAATTGGGACAGTATAAACTGTTATTTTTTTTTATACTCAGTGTGTAAATGCATTAACAATGCGTTAATTGCGATCTAATTTTATTCAATATGACTTCACATTAAAACAAACATAATGAAAAAAACCAGCCAACCAAGGGTGACAATTCATAATTTGATAGTGTAAATTGGAATTTAATTTAATTTAGTTAATTATTTTAATCAAACAAATTGAAACACGTATAAAGACTATAACGTATATTAATTTAATTAAGTATTACTTAATTTTAATCTTAAGATTATTATACTTTGTGCTGTTTGATACTTATACTTTGTGTATAACAGATTGTTAAGTGTGTTTAAAATTATAAAAATTAATCACAAAAAGACACAAATATTAATGATATTACATATTATTATCATTGTTTGGCATGTTTTAAATGTTATAAAAAAAAAAATTGTTTCAAGTCTTTACTTATATTTATGGGAACGCTTTATCAATAAATATAAAATATGGAGTAAAATTATGGAGGTTTGTATAAGTAAAATAAAAATATGATATAGTATTCTATAATTTATTCTTAAATTTATATAAATGGTAACTTGAATAGATTCACCAAATTATAAGTCACATGCCTACATTTGAATTATCATTCATAACAGGGCCATAGACACTGAGGGGGGTTCAACCCCCCCCCCCCTTCCCACCCCACCCTTGCAACATGGAAAGTATATACATGTATTTATTATATAATATAAGCCCCCTCCCCATATTAAGTTCCAGTCTACGTTCCCTCAATACTTTATAACTGTGTATACGCACACATATTTAAAATATAATATAATATATAGCCTATCAGATAAGATCAAATTCTATTTTCTATTTAATTTAACTTCGTATTATACGTAAATCCTAAACATTAAATATAGTGTGAGTGGACTATTTAGTAATATTATAGCATATTACGTTCAAATGCACCCTTCGGCACCCGTAAAATGTTAAACCAGAATTTAAACATTAAAGTTGACCTAAAAAAAACAACTTGCGCCTATATAATATTTATTAAATAACGCAAACCGTTTTGTTGTACTTGTTTAAAAGCTCATCTATACAAAGCACGCGAGCATATAAATCCAATAATGTTTATAATATTTATTTATATCATATTATTGTATTTATGTATATTAAAATAATTACTTATGTCTTACAGTATAACTCGAACAGATATTTTATGTGTTCGTTAGTTTTGAAACAATCATTGAATCTCTATATTATGTTTTGAAGTCTTAAACTTAATAATATAGTTGTTGAACGCATCATATAATATATTGAACTCATTTACCTAAGCATTATATATGTATACAGTATTATAAAGAGCGCTGCACTTTGTCTACTCACTTTCAATTCCAAATCGCGTTGTTCTTTCGACTGTGGGAAGAAGAAGAGCCGAACGATCGTCAATCGTATGAGACGAAAAATAACACGAATATATCCGAACAGAGATCGACAGATTTGTAATAATTTATATTTTATAACAGCAATAATAATAATAATAATATTGTAACTTCGGCCACTGCCGTAATCGACGTCGTCGTACGCTTGGCTTGTACGGCGGTAAAACTACTACGGATGGAGTTTATAGAAGGCCGACAAGCACACCCCTCGCGCTGCTGGCGACTGTTGACCACCGGTCACGCAATTCTTGGCCAACCACGTTTGTGCCACATTTACCTTGAGCTCAATAGGTTTTGCGTGGGCATTACAGCTGGAAGGGTAAGTTTTGCAGCGGAAAATGTGCAAGACACAATATCAACATGCACGCGTCATTAGCCTATGGCGGGCTGCGATTAGAATTAACCAAAACGTTGTGATGATATTATCATCGCCCCGAAAACGTCGCACCGACAGTTTAATGATATGCTATGAGTAATTTTTTTTTCTGAAATACATTTAACTGTAGGCTCGTTGTTTGAATACACAAATATTAAGTTCAGAACTAGAATATTAAGTTCAGAACTAGAAAAATGTCTGGACATTTGGTGTTGACCTATCCTATATTGGCCTATATAGCTCGTCTCGGCTGACGTCCAGTTATACATTGCATCGGGGTTGTTATGACTTAATATATTTAAATAAAAAGATTTTCAAACAATAAGATTTTGTATGAATAAAATCGTAAAAAAATCAGGAAACTATTATTTAAAACACAATTACTAAAAAAATATTTTTTAAAACTGGTATTTTTATCGTCTATTATTTACAAACTAATTATTTTTAAATTAATACATGCAATATAGGCATGTAGTTAATATTAAAGTACAAATTCCTATATAAAATATATTTCTTATCATATATCAGACTAATGGCTTATGAATTATGATTTTTCTTTTTAGTTGGAACAATTAATGAGGGAGAGGAGTTTCAGAAATCAGAGGTATACATGTCTAACTTATTTTCCTTTTTCTGGTTCACTTAAAAAACATTTACCTGTACAATATACATAGATGTATAATCTACCTATATAATATATGCCGGTGTTCAATTTTAAAGGTAACAGCAAATATTTCGATCACGTGACCTTGAATTTGTTTCGGGGTTTTTATACTGCGTACAGGACTTATAAATACATCTACTTTTCATAAATTCTAATTTTTAATTATTTTTACCAGCGCAGGAACCACTATTTTGGAGACCGGATTTCGATTGCTTTATTTTTTCTGAACAACTTTGATCTTTACAGTTTGTTGATATCTTCAAAAATTGCCATTTTTAGGACGGTTGAAAGTTTTAAATTATTTAATTCGTAAATATCGCATTTTTCAACGCTCTATCTTAATCACGCATTTATAGATATTATTATAACAATTTATTTTTATTAAAACTACTAAATAATCTACTACTATTATCTTAATTTGTTTTTGATAGTGTTATAATGAATGTTAGATTATTAACCTGTGTGAATAAGATATTATGATACCTTTCTAAAATTGACTGTTAAAAGTCAAACGTTTTTCGTAAGTCACGTGTGACACGTTATTTTCTGTGCAAATTATTAACTATTCCGAAAAAACCGATATGGTATTAATTTTTGGAGAATGTCATCAAAATTCACGTAACGCAGCGGCACTTTATGCTGAACGATATCCTGAGAGATATCATCTACCACACAATTATTTTTTACGTATAGTAATAAATCTTAGAGAAAAAGGAGAACTTCCAACTATTGCAAACCGCCGCCGCAATAGGAGACCGCGAGCTCATGAACCTAATGAAAATGAAGAATTTCAGGTATTAGCACACATTAAAATAAATCCTCGTTCTTCTGTTAGAAATTTGGCTAGAGAAGTCGGCGTCTCTGTGGAGAAAGCACATTTAATTTTAAAAATCATAAATTTCACGTATATCGACCTAACATTATTCAACATATAATACCCGGTGATTCCGATAGAAGACTTACATTTGTTGCATGGTTAATGGTAAAAATTCAAGAAGAATCACTATTTTTAAATTGTGTTTGTTGGATCGATGAATCAAAATTCACTAATAATGGTGTGATCAACAAACAAAATAACCGCTATTGGTCGAATAATAATCCTTATTGAATAAATGATTCAAACTTTCAGCATGTGTGGGGAACGAATGTCTGGTGTGGTCTTTTATGTGGTAGATTACTAGGTCCTTACTTTTACGACGGTACTCTGACAGGAAGGAGGTACCTAGACTTTTTGTCGAACACACTACCAACATTTTTGGATGAATTTGAATTCATACACGCATGAATTTATTTTTCCAACAAGATGGGGCACCCCGGTGCTACTCGTTTGCGCACAATCCAAATTTCTTACCTAGATATCGATGACTCGATTGCGCACAACGAATACCGTCATTAACCTGATAACGGACGACTCGTTTGCGCACAACACGAACACTATGTAACACAGGTATTATATTTTATATTTTTGAATTTGGACTTATCTAATGTAATTGATTATCGGTACAAATTATCAGTACCCAGTCAAACAGTATACAAATTATTATTAACAGTCTTTCACCAGAAAGCATATTTTTTTGGATTGAGTTATTTACCCCCTGAAGAAGTTTCTGATGGATTTTATTGTGATCTTATGTCGATAGCACCGACCACTAGTACTACCACTATATTTTCCGATTATATTTTAGAAAATTACATTATGTCGGGCAGCAGTTTTCCTCCAACATATGGGCTTGAGAACCTATTAATAATCCTAAGACTTCTAATGGCGCAGAAAGTTATCACAAACATTATAACAGTCAGTTTTACACTGCTCATCCACACATACATCAAGTAATTAACTAAAAAGGTAAATGTGCGCAAACGAGTTGTATCTTTATTATTTAAACCTATAATATGTGTGCGCAAACGTGTCGTAAAAAAGGTAAATGTGCACAAACGAGTCCTACCCGTGGCACCCGCCCATAATGCAATTGTTCGAGAATACCTTAACCAAACATTTGGCCATAAATGGATATGGCCAAATGGACGTATGGACATTGGACATATGGTCCAGTACAATGGCTTCCTAGATAACCTGATATAACTCCATTAGGCTATTTTTTATACTGACATTTAAAAACAGTAGTTTATGCTAATCCGCTTATTAATTTTGAAGATTTGAAAAACAAAATAATCATTGCGTGTAGTGAACTCACCGAAGACCAAATAATAACAACTACACAAAGAGAACTACTGCGACGAATGGAAGCATGCGTTGAAAATAATGGCAATAACTTTGAACAGTTCATTGAATAATAAATGATCGAATAAATTGTAATGATATTTTTTTATAAATTCGATATAATAATAACCTTGTAGTTTTCATAAAAATAAATTGTTCTAATAATACCTATAAATGCGTGATTAAGATAGAGCGTTGAAAAATGCGATATTCACGAATTACCTAATTTAAAACTTTTGACCGTCATAAAAATGGCTATTTGAAGGTATCAACAAACTGTAAAGATCAAAGTTGTTCAGAAAAAATAAAGCAATCGAAATTCGGTCTCCAAAATAGTGGTTCCTATTTAAGAAATTTTTATTTTACTGCACATGCGCTGATAAAAATAATTAAAAGTTAGAATTTATGAAAAATAGATGTATTTATAAGTCCTGTACGCAGTATAAAAACCCCGAAACAAATTCAAGGTCACGTGATCGAAATATTTGCTGTTACCTTTAAAATTGAACACACGGTATACTTAATAAGTATGTATAGAATATATATATATATATTACATAAACATTTTTAAAATGTATTCTCATTTATGTAAATCTCACACAATCATTTTATTCTACACATTTTTTTTCACGTAACTAATTTATATGCACAGTTTAATACCTAAAAATCGAATTTTTAACGAGCATTTCACATGCCATAGCCCTATTAAATGTTATTAAAAGGAGTGAATGCGGTAAATGATCTTGTGTCTTATTGTGTGCCAATTTATAAAATTTTAACTTTTGAACCCATCTTACCTTAATTACCTTAATTATAGAATTGAAATTAAATTTCGGTTGTAAGAACTAATTAAAATTGTTTCATTATCAAAATAAATTAATTATGTACCTTCTTGGTTTGTCTACCAACGTATAATGATGGGTGTACTGTGTCTATTATAAGTATAAATGTAAAAGCAGTATTAAACTTAAAAATAAAATACTTGTAAAGCACGTTTGCAGTATGCCAATATATTATACTATTACGGATGTAGAGTACCTTACGTATATTTTAATATATTTAACGAGATAACCCCTAAGCAGTCAAGTAAATTGAACTGTATTAAATATACTTTATTCGTCTTGGACTATTGTCAACAACTATAAACTGAATAGTTTAGATTCTGAGCGGAGCGATGAATGTATTGGTTTTACAATGATGTGTGTTTTTTTTTAATTTAGTTATTTTTTTTAGTTTTTTATTTTTTTTTTATTTTTTTTTGTGTCTGTCATCACGTTTTGGGACAGTAAAAGTGCTTAGATTTTCTTCAATAGTACCTTTTCTGATAGGAAAGTGAATCTAGTTGGTACTTTGGGGGGTCAAAAGTAAACATTTTCCAGTAGTTTTCAAAAGTACCGTGAAAAACAAATGGAAAATTAAGGGAAAAACGGGAATTTTTACGCAACATTGATTTTCGATAAAATCGATTTTGGTTTTTGGTGTAAGTCTAAAAAAATGACGGTAAATACATGAAATTTTTACTGAATGTTTATATAAGCAGTTTCTATATACCATACTGTTTTCAAAATATTTTGACTTATTTTGAGCTGTTTACAGACATTTTAAATTTCCAATCTTTTTGGTTTTTTTTTTTTTAAAAACCAATAACATTTTATTTATTCGTTAAAAATTCTTGAAAATTTAATAGAATGCTCCTAATATATTGTTTCAAAGGCACATGAAAATATTAAAAATCTGTAGTCACAATTTTTTTTTATAGGTAATCAAAGTTCAAGTGTTGACAAAATACGTAAAAATGACGAAAATGTGCAATTTATTTTGAGTTAGAAATTCATGAATATTTTTCTTT